>BGPT01003639.1:7252-21058 GCA_003297045.1 Symbiodinium sp. clade C Y103 | reverse complement strand
GACACCTCCCAAGAGGTTCTGTTCTTCTAGGGTGAGGAGCAGGTCCTCAGGGGGGCCAAGCTGTACCTCGATCCTTTCGATCACCGTAGTGTTGGTGGCGCTGCTCCTTGCTTGGCTCACTAGCTCTCCCAGAGTGGTGGTAAGTCTATAATCTTTGACAGGTAAGACCGTTTGTCTCTGTGTAATCACGACCTCAGTGGATTGGGCATTATCTCCAGTCGATCCTGCAGATGTAGACTCCATTGCTACTGAGGACTACTACAGATCGCCTAAATTGCAGAAGCTACCTCCGAGCAACTTCTGTTAGTATTTTAGAGTATCTGAAACGGCCGCGGCAGCGTCAATTCTGTTTGTACGCAATGAGATTGCAACAGCATTCAATTTCAGTTCACATGTTGCTGGTGACGAATACATGGATCACTGAACTCAGCTCTTCACACTTTTCAATCCTTTTCGACAGGGCAGTCTCTTTCGCGAGATTGTGTGCCTGTGATCTTCGCCAAGCCTCTGCTTTGGAGCTTCTATATATAGACGAAAGGGGGTAGACTGGTAATGGCAACCATGATGAGGATGGCTCGGTCATCTAGCAGGGTTTTCTCTTCGGTGTTGAATACCGAAGCAATTGCTGGCACTGTTTGTCCCTCTTTTAAAATTGCAATGTGGCCCTGCTTGGCTAAAAAAGTAAGGGGGGCGAACGGCATGATTAGCCAACTACTTCTACTGCCGCCATGCATAGCTACCGTACCCTTCCTGATCACTGATTGGTCAGTGCATTGTATGCATGCGCTCATGAGTTCTTCTACTGTGTTAGCACTGTCAGTAGCAATTGAAAAAAGCAGCCATTCTTGAACACCTGGCATTGCTTCGTTCTCAAGACAGTCACTAAGTCTGACAAGGAAGTTGAGCCTAGAGCCAAAGGCATCTCCTGCAGGTTTTCCTTGGGCCCAGGCATCACCCGTCTGGCGCTGGTAGAACTTGGCTGGCTCAGGGATCGCTGGGACATAATTATGTGGCGCAAAGAAGCCATCACTCCTAGCTTGTGCATCAATCTCCCACTGTACTTTCCTTGGTGGTCTGATGGCTGCCCAGNACTCCTAGCTTGTGCATCAATCTCCCACTGTACTTTCCTTGGTGGTCTGATGGCTGCCCAGCAGTACCGATGCACCTCTTCATTGTCACACAATGTGACGAGGAGCCAGTTTCTGTACTCTTCTGGTAGTTCACTGGAATCCCTTTCAGCTGGTTTTAANCCGTGTGCTGTGATCACATCTCTTTGCCGTAGGTCCCTGGCAGTTCGGAGTCGAAAGGAGACAGGTTCCTGTGGCTTGGACGGACCTTTTGCAGTCTTCCTGCTCATGTGTCAAGTGCGAAGTTGACTTGTAATTGCTAATAACTTTTCTATACGAGACTACTTGGTAGGCAAAACAGAACAGAACAGCAACTAAGCACCAGACAAGATCAGGGCCAGGCCATTCACCAGTTCAGATAAGCGGCAAGTGTACAGCAGTTCCATTTTTGAGCCATGCATTTGGGCGACTTCTTTATAATTTGTGCACGATCCCAAGCGTAACACCCCAATCTAGCTTAGTGCATACAGGCATGTAAGGGGTGCTTGTCTCCAGTACGTCACTGCCGTAGGTTTTCTCAGCAGGCTTTATTTCCTTTTCGACAGGTTCACGCATCAGGCTTTTCTCCTGTTACAGCCTCATTTGAGGCATTGTTTTCCTGCACTGCTTCAACAAAGGACTGGATTCTAATTCGATAGTCATCTCTGTATTGAAGCATACTCAATGGTACACACAATTCACTGGGATCAGCTTGGTATTTTAGCAGAGGGCAAACACTGCCTTCTGAGGCTGTGTTTGCAGCATAGTACAGTGGTGAGGCATTCTGCACCAAGTGCTTCAGATGAGGGTCTGCTCGTATTTGTAGCAGTAACTCCACCCCTTGGAGGATGTTTCTTCGTATTGCGAAAATCAAGGGAGTAGATCCTTCACCATCAGGCTGGTTAACATCAGCTTTTGCCTCAATGATCAGTTTGGTTAGCTCCATGCTATCTACCTGATCTTCGCACACCATGGTGAGACTATCCGCTGCGAGGGCAGAGGTAAGAATGTTGTACATGCGTCCTCCGGCTGCTCGAAATGGCGCACTCGGATCTAACCCCTGCTGTAAAAAGGAAACAACCTCGCGGATATCTCTTTTGCAGATTGCCTGGTGTAGCCCAAAACTCTCATGCCACGTGGGAGTTCTCAACGGGACCAGGACACAGAGTAGATGGGTGGGAACTTCATCCTCTCCAACCACAATCTTCTCTTCGTCCTGCATCTGTCGTCTCCCAATATAAAGCTGGATCCGGAATATCGATAACTCTGTGCGGAAGTTCTTGACAACGTATTTGAGGTCAAGTATGGTATTCAGCCTCTCCATACTAGGCTGGAGCACAATCATGGTTTCTCCTGTAGTAGCCCACTTGACACGCGATGAGATCACGGCTGCTCTAGGTGTGTAAAGCTCAGTATCGTCTGAAGCTGGCACCCTTGCCGTTNATGGTTTCTCCTGTAGTAGCCCACTTGACACGCGATGAGATCACGGCTGCTCTAGGTGTGTAAAGCTCAGTATCGTCTGAAGCTGGCACCCTTGCCGTTGTACTCCCGATGGCCATTGCTGCCGCTAGGTCTTGGCCCTATGTGGCTCNCTCTAGGTGTGTAAAGCTCAGTATCGTCTGAAGCTGGCACCCTTGCCGTTGTACTCCCGATGGCCATTGCTGCCGCTAGGTCTTGGCCCTATGTGGCTCGGGCCAGAGATTGTTTGCAGAAGCTACCTCCGAGCAACTTCTGTGTGGTGGCTTAGGCTGTCTGTAAATGGCAGCAACAAGTTCAGTGCAGTTCAGTATTAACATGCTGCCATCGTCCCAGGTGTAACTCTATGGTATCGCCAAGTTATTCCATACTTACTACGACCGTTTTGAAATGGCTCTTGAAATGACTCTTATTTTGCACTAAGGGTCAGCATCGATCATTCATTTCAGGGCTTCTTTGTACAGTCTAATGAATCAAATGAGGGCAGGCAGGTAGTGAAACCTAATATAGAGAAATTTCTAGGACCCTGTGCTGTGATCACGTCTCTTTGTCGTAGGTCCCTGGCAGTTCGGAGTCGAAAGGACACAGGTTCCTGTGGCTTGGACGGACCTTGTGCATACTTTTTGCTCATATGCCAAATGCAACGTTGACTTGTAATTATCGTAGTTTTCTATATGAGGCTGCTTGGAAAGCAGAATCGACACAGCACCTAAGTACCGAATAAGGGCCTGGCGCTGGTCAGGTTTCACTGTGCAGGATCACGGCAGGATGCAGTAATCATTGGTTTTTCAACATAGGACTGTTTCACTCTTGGCAATCTGTGGAGAACCCCTAAGACACAGACTGAGGACCAGGCCATCCACGGGTTCCAATAAACGGCAAGTAATAGGTAGTTCATTTTTGAGCCATGCATTTGGGTGATTTTCCCATGTTTTGTGCACGATCCAAAGCTAACGACCCAGTATATCTTGCTTCATACAAGCATGCAATGAGTACTTGTCAACCGCACGTCGCTACGATAGTTTTTCTCCGCAGACATCCTTTCTCTTTGACAGGTTCGCATAACAGGCATTTATCCTGTTACGAACTCATACGCGGCATTATTTTCCTGTACTGTCTTAACAAAGGATTGGATTCTGCTCCTATAGTCATCTGCATATTGGAGCATACTTGATGGTATACATAACTCACTTGGGTTAGCCCGACATCTGAGTAAAAGGCAGATGCTCTCTTCCGAGACCATATTTGCCGCATAGTAAAGTGGTGAAGCATTCTGCATTGAGTGCCTCAGGTGAGGGTCTGCACGCATTTGTAAGAGCACCTGNGCTCTCTTCCGAGACCATATTTGCCGCATAGTAAAGTGGTGAAGCATTCTGCATTGAGTGCCTCAGGTGAGGGTCTGCACGCATTTGTAAGAGCACCTGCACTCCTTGGAGGAAGTTGCTCCGTATAGCAAAAATCAAGGGAGTGGATCCTTCGGCATCTGGCTGGTTGACATCTGCTTTCGCCTCAATGAGTAGTTTAGTCAGCTCCATGTTGTCAACCTGATCTTTATGCACTCTGGTAAAGCTATCAACTGTGAGGGCAGGGGTAAGAATGTTGTGGACATGTCCTCCCACCGCTTGGACTGGTGCACTCGGATCCAGCCCCTGCTGTAGAAGGAGCACTACCTTGCAAATGTCACGTTTGCAGATTGCATGGTGTAATTCACAACTCTCATGCCGCGTGGGAGTTCTCAATGGGACCAGGACACAGAGTAGGTGAGTGGGAACTTCATCCCCCCCGACCACAATTTTCTCTTCGTCCTGCATCTGCAGCCTATCGTTATAGAGTTGGATCCGGAGTATAGATAACTCTGCATGTAAATGCTTGATAGCGTTCTTTAGGTCAAATATGGTATCCAGTTTCTCTATATCAGGCTGGAGCACAATGAGAGTTTCTCCTGTAGTAGCCCACTTGACACGCGATGAGATCACGGCTGCACTAGGTGTATGATGCTCAGTAGCAACTGAAGCTAGCACCCTTGTCGTCGTACTCCCGGTGGCCATTGCTGCCACTGGATCTATGCCCTATGAGGCTCAAGCCTGGAATTGTTTGTAGAAGCTACCTCCGAGCAACTTCTGTGCAGTAACTTGGGCTGCTATAAATGGCGGCAGCAATGGCGACATATAGCAACGTCAGGATAGCAAAACGACGTGGGTGAAGCAAACCAAATTTAAAAAAATGCAGGTTTTCGGAAAAAGTTGTTTTGTCCAATTCATATCGCAAAAGTTGTTGACAACATGCACAAACTCAACCTCGCATAAACACATCTTCTGTAAAAGTCCAAAACCCCCACATCTGAATCCAAAACCACATGCAGTCGCATCAATTTGCATTATTTCCAGAACCCAGAAAGAAACACCCAAAGTCCTGCATCCAGAGCATAGCCTATGCAATGTAACCCAAATTGTGGCATCATAGTGGGTACTTCCATATTTACAGTTTGGCATTCTCGTTGCATTGTAGGTGGCCCCTCTATGCGTGGTTCTGTTTTAGGTGCGTTATTACCCTTACGATCTTTGCTAGTAAAGGGTAGCCACTCAATGTATACCAAAGATTTCATGATGTTAACAGCAGATAGGGGCCGCATCCCAAGAAACTTCTTCTAAATAGACCCAAGTGAGGCTACCTACGAGCAACCTCACATTGTCTGGGTTTGTTATAGCGATGGAGCTAGTTTCGTTTCTCAGGTACCCACAAAGACAACTCCCAGTGAGGCTACCTCCGAGCAACCTCTTTATCAATAGGGTAGTTGTTAATGCAGGGCCTGCCTTTTGTCCTCTTTCATCCTTTTCAACGTGATGCTAACTAAAAGAAGCGCGTGTTACAAGCACTAAATCCTTGTGATTTTTGATTTATGCTTCTGCAACACGCTTTCGACCACGGTTATGGTTCCGTTGCGATCTTTTGGCTAACCTATTCATCTGATCCACAGCCTTCTCATAGTTATCTGGATTGTACTTCCTTTTCTTAGAGATAACTGTACCGGGAATGATTTCCTGAACAGTTGTTTTATCACGCTGTGGTAGAATGGGGAGGGAAGGAAGTTGTTCATACTTGCTTGCAATCTGTGCAAACATTTGTTCCACCGGAGTACAGCGGAATAATGGCGGATCAGTACTACAAAGGCCAAATTGACCATTAAGATACTCATGGAGATCTTGCAGTAATTTTTCGGATGGGGCTGGGAAGACCCAGAACCCGTCATGTAGCCATATCGCAGAGAGAAACGGCGAACGACTGTGGAGGTAATGGAAAGCTTGCCAGCAGAGCGTTTTTTCAACCATTTCTAGTGATCGAAAGGCGGTTCCTGTAATCCAGTCACCAGTTCTTTTAGGCACCCAGTCGGGGAGCGAGTGGACGACTTTATGGGCTGCAGTCCTTAAGTTCTCTCCAAACCTCACTAGCGGATAAGATATGTCCGTATCTAATTGAGACTTAAGATAACATTGGGCCTTTTCCGGTGTGGCTGCATTGATTACGACAAGTGGCCACTTCTTGATTATGTCACTGTCAGCCGAGGGCAGCAAGATATGATTTATATGTTGTTGAATCCATCTCCTCATTTGAAGGACAGGCGGTAGCCTTACGTCTTTGGATAGCCGCCGCACCAGTTCATAGTGTGCGCCGCTAATGTCTAACTCAACGTGANTGAAGGACAGGCGGTAGCCTTACGTCTTTGGATAGCCGCCGCACCAGTTCATAGTGTGCGCCGCTAATGTCTAACTCAACGTGATTGCTAAACAAGGCAGTTCTAAGATCCTTGGGCATCGACTGTCCAGAGAACTTAGAGGCATATAGGCGTCCTTCATCATCATATGCTACTGGTCTGTAACTTACTACATTGTTCCCTTCTTGTTGATTAGTAGCGTGACAGTACTCGCTAAATTTCTTTTGCAGATGTCTGTAGTGCATTAACACTTTTCTTGCGAGCGTAGTGCCTAAGAGGGGCGATTCAACTAATTGTTGATGTTGTGGTCCTTCCTGTTCCTCTTGTCCATGTGAGAAACCAAGACTTTGCGTTAGCCAACATGGAAATTTAACCGCTATGGACGTTGCTTCTGAGAGTATATGTGTCTTGGCGAAGGCTGCTGCTTGTCCTCCAAAGTTATCGGCGAGCTTATTGCATTCTCTTGGTAAATAACGAAGAAGGAACTGTTTTGACATACGGGTCATAATATTTCTACAAACTTCAAGAATTTGGACGACTTCAGGAGTTCTAATTCTGTTTTGATTGTTCAAAAAATTGATAATCGGCAAAATGTCGCCTTGAATGTATACATCGGCAAACAAAAACTGATGAGCAAGACATGTTTCGATTATTCTTTGAGCCGTAATAAAAGCATGCTTGCATGCTTGCGCCTCTGCTATGACATTGTCTGTGCATTCTGGTAGTGCAACGGCTTTCCACGATATTAATTCTATTTCTTGAGCTGTGACACTTAGTGCAGCAATACCAGCCCCTCCTGCTTTACTTGCTGCATGACAGGATCCATCAAACNGCTTTCCACGATATTAATTCTATTTCTTGAGCTGTGACACTTAGTGCAGCAATACCAGCCCCTCCTGCTTTACTTGCTGCATGACAGGATCCATCAAACTGGACAATCAGCGTTGGGGGGCTCCTAGCCACATCACTGTTAGTCTGCACACCTGTTGTAAGGAAAAAACCCGGACAGATGTCCTCTTCTGCGATGATCCTGACATGTATTTTCCCACATTGGCACACATAAGGCCTCAGTGAGACTTTNACCTGTTGTAAGGAAAAAACCCGGACAGATGTCCTCTTCTGCGATGATCCTGACATGTATTTTCCCACATTGGCACACATAAGGCCTCAGTGAGACTTTCACCGTAGGACATGGGATCTTAATTTGTTGCATAAAAAGGAATCCAAGCCTAGGATCTTTAGGAGAGAGGATTGCCAACTCATCTGCTTTCTTAATAAATACATTGGCTTGAATGCCTTTAGTGGGTAACACTGCCGCATCAAGGTCAAGCTTAGGCGTTTGTATAATTTTTAGCTTGTCTGTTTGCAAACATCTTTGTTCTTCGCCACACGGTGGGCATTTAACTCGCAACATAAAGGCCGAGGGAATGTCAGCATAGGATCTTCTTGCTATGTCGAGTACATTCTGGACTAGAGGAGTAGTATTATCTAGATCCGGAAGGTTGGGTGTTAAGCCCCCTTTCTCTTTTATGAGTCTTCTCATGTGGAATGTGACAATGACTTGTAGGATGCCAGGTAATTCCGGAGGCTTGCAGTCCCATCTTGGTAGAAACCAATCGTTTCCAGTGGGGAGGAGCGCATTGATNGTTAGTTGCAGAATTGGACAAAATTGGCACCAATGGTCAATGGAGTTTGATCCGGTGTTACATAGTACGCATGGAAGTGTATGTGCTTGGTTGACTTCTCTTTGGTTATCCTCTACTAGGGATTGCAAGGGCTTTAGGCTCTCTGGGATTTCCGGGATTGGTTTATTAAACAAGAATTGGTATCCCTTCTTTTCTTCTTCTTCGATATGTAAGAGTGACCAATTCGTGAAGTTGGGGCAACANTGGGATTTCCGGGATTGGTTTATTAAACAAGAATTGGTATCCCTTCTTTTCTTCTTCTTCGATATGTAAGAGTGACCAATTCGTGAAGTTGGGGCAACAATCACTGCAAGTTGCCCCATAGCTGGCCCCAAGAGGGTACTTTCTACCTATCCTACCACAAAGGCAGCAATTCTGCGTACGGGATAGCTTGCCTCTCTCGGAAAGCCAAACGTCACTGTCTTCTGTTAGAGCCCATCTTAATATCGTGAACCGTGGTATGTTTCCTACCTTGGTAGTACTAAGGTTAGCTAACCACTCTAGAAAAGGAACACTAGGACCATGAGGCCATCCGCTTTTGTGAATTCTGTGGGAAATGTGGGTAACTGCCCTGGTCTGTAAGTCAGCCAAATATGCTTTGGAGAGATACTGCTTGAATCTTTTGGCCATCTTATGAGGTGGTATAGAAGCATCGCTTTCAATTGTTAAAAGTTGTCGGATAATATTGATAGGAAGAGTTTGTTTTAGCATTTTCCATGTGCGATATGCTTGGGTCGCCTGAGGATCCTCCTCTGGCGCGCCAAATTCTTCAATCCTGCTGATGGTGAGGCCCCGCCGGTGCAGAAAACCAAGGGAGGCGACAGCTTGCATTAATGCTGGGTCTAAGAGGGGTCCTATCTTGAGCCATCGCACTGTTCCGGCTAGGTGTTGAGCTGGTAGCCAGTGTCTCTGGAGTACAAATTCACTCATTNGGGTCCTATCTTGAGCCATCGCACTGTTCCGGCTAGGTGTTGAGCTGGTAGCCAGTGTCTCTGGAGTACAAATTCACTCATTAGTTTGTAAAGTAGCTTCAATTGATGGTCTGGGAAGTGAATCCAGGATTGGACGTAGTAAAAAAGGCTTAGGCAAAAACTGTTGAAGTAAATTATTCGAGTGCGAACACTCATCGTTCCCCACTTAGCAGCATTGAGCCTTGCTTTGAACTTGGCAATTTGCTTGTGCATAACTGTTGTGAGCTGTAGGTCGGGCATTGCGTAGCTTAATTCTCCAGAGGCATCANCGCTGTCTTCTGTTAGAGCCCATCTTAATATCGTGAACCGTGGTATGTTTCCTACCTTGGTAGTGCTAAGGTTAGCTAACCACTCTAGAAAGGGAACACTAGGACCATGAGGCCATCCGCTTTTGTGAATTCTGTGGGAAATGTGGGTAAATGCCCTGGTCTGTAAGTCAGCCAAATATGCTTCGGAGAGGTACTGCTTAAATCTTTTGGCCATCTTATGAGGTGGTATAGAAGTATCGCTTTCAATTGCTAAAAGTTGTCGGATAATACTGATAGGAAGAGTTTGTTTTAGCATTTTCCACGTGCGATATGCTTGAGTCGCCTGAGGATCCTCCTCTGGTGCGCCAAATTCTTCAATGCTACTAATGGTGAGGCCCCTCCGGTGCAAAAACCCAAGGGAGGCGACAGCTTGCATTAATGCTGGGTCTAAGAGGGGTCCTAAGAACTCGGTAGCGTGACAAGGCCGATCCACAACTCGACCATCGGAGTGTCTCTGGAGTACAAATTCACTCATTAGTTTGTAAAGTAGCTTCAACTGATGGTCTGGGAAGTGAATCCAGGATTGGACGTAGTAAAAAAGGCTTAGGCAAAAACTGTTGAAATAAATTATTCGAGTGCGAACACTCATCGTTCCCCACTTCGCAGCATTGAGCCTTGCTTTGAACTTGGCAATTTGCTTGTGCATAACTGTTGTGAGCTGTAGGTCGGGCATTGCGTAGCTTAATTCTCCAGAGGCATCANGTAGCCCAATTCCAGCTTTGTCTAATTCCCATGCGGCTTTATGTGAAAGGGGACAGTTGACGACTATTGTAGTTTTAGCTCTGCAGGTGCACTCTTCTCTAGCCAACCTTCCAACTAGGGGACTCCCATTAGCGAGTAGAGACTGCATTTCATGTGGCGGTAAATGTATAGCCTTTTTACCCCTGCATATTATTATCGTGTCCCTGCAGGGGGGCGCNAGCGAGTAGAGACTGCATTTCATGTGGCGGTAAATGTATAGCCTTTTTACCCCTGCATATTATTATCGTGTCCCTGCAGGGGGGCGCACTCATGAAACATTCGAAGAGCGACGGCTTCCCTTCATCAAGTAGGTACTCTAACTTATTTTCTATTTCAGAAAGGTCTAAAAACGTACCTAGTGGGATAGTCGTGTCCGTCGGTATGGCTAGATTCCAACAGGTATGCTTGTCCATTACAATGCCTGCTTGCTTCCAGCTGTTCAAGTAGCGCAGAGTGTCAGTTACCCACCCAAAATTGTGGGTAACCGGACCTGCAAGCGTTGTATCATCAACATACCCTTCTACCGCTAGTATTTTCGGGATTGCGTTAAGCAGTGTAAAAATTGGGTCCATGGCAAGACAGAAGAAAAATACTGAAGAAGATCTGCCCATATCGACTCCAGAGAGTACAGCTCTTGGCGGAAGGAGTCTGCCTTGTACTTTGTGCCTTATCTGACGTCCGAACAGCAAGCGAGTGGCAAGTTTAATAATCCAGGATGATGCTCTTTTGATATAGAGGATTTCAATTAACCACCAGGCATTTATTCTTTCGAAGGCTTTAGACAGATCAAGAAAGAGTGCTACCACCGCTGGACAGTCATCTAGTACTCCTTGTATTTTATTTGCTGCTATTTGTGGTTCACGTAGGAAGTTGAGCATGGTTTGGGATGAGTGGAAGTTATCTCGGGTATGTTGGAAGAGTACTGCTGCAGCCGCTCCATCCTGCAGTCGATCAAGTGTATCTGGCATACCGAGTGGTCGAAAAAAGTCTGCGGTGGGCCCTAGTTTGGCCTTTGGTATCCACACTCCAACCTGTACTGGAGGAGGTGCGGTATCTCCTATGATGCGATCCATGTCNTCGAAAAAAGTCTGCGGTGGGCCCTAGTTTGGCCTTTGGTATCCACACTCCAACCTGTACTGGAGGAGGTGCGGTATCTCCTATGATGCGATCCATGTCGGCGTCTAATAATTGGGTGGTGACGTGTGGCAGATACCGCCATGCTGCATAAGGTATCCCATCAGGTCCTGTAGCGGAGTCTTTAGTATTAAGTATCTGCTTAAGGTAGTCTTCATAGGAGGGTGGATTTATCTGGCTCCACGGTGTGGATAGATTTTGATATTTTNAGCGGAGTCTTTAGTATTAAGTATCTGCTTAAGGTAGTCTTCATAGGAGGGTGGATTTATCTGGCTCCACGGTGTGGATAGATTTTGATATTTTTGAAGGGATTCACCCCATTGGTTATCCCATCTTATTGGTGGTTCAAACCAGAAGTTTCTGGTGTCTAACATGGCTTGGTCATATTCTGCAGCACTACTGACTTCCTTATTTTCCTGATTATAAATTGGTCCATAATAAAAGGATCCCTTGGGGCAAACTGCCTTGAGTTTGTCCCACATTGCCCGAGTGGCAATGCCTTGAGCAATGGGGTCTGGCGGTGGTTGGACGAAAGGGAGTTGATTAGCGGCCGATTGATGCACTTCGAGTGTGGTTAGAATATCTCTCAGAGTCGATTTAGGTACGACATATGCCCCGCCTTGTTGAGGCCAATCTCTTGTGATATCGCTTACTGGATTGGCAGCTTGAAGGGCGGCAGCATCTTTAAGGGAGATATGTACTACATTGCTTCGTCCCAAAAGTTTCCTGTACAATCGCTTATATGACCTTGGCCAATGTACTGCGGTAGAGGCTTCTCTCCACCAGCTCCAGATGGTAGCTTTAACGTGCAAGGAAATATTTCTGCTTCCTTTCATGGATGTACTAAGCCTGTTGCATCTTCTACGTAAGTCAGNCTCTCCACCAGCTCCAGATGGTAGCTTTAACGTGCAAGGAAATATTTCTGCTTCCTTTCATGGATGTACTAAGCCTGTTGCATCTTCTACGTAAGTCAGCAAGGCTATTGTTCCACGTGTTGCACCCCACTTCATTATGTACTACATTAGGGTTTAGAAACGCTATTGTAGGTATCGTTTCATGNTCTACGTAAGTCAGCAAGGCTATTGTTCCACGTGTTGCACCCCACTTCATTATGTACTACATTAGGGTTTAGAAACGCTATTGTAGGTATCGTTTCATGTTTTATGGAGCGTGGGTGTATCTTGTACCTAGGACGGTGCACAAATTTAAGCTGAATGAGTGCATGTCCTTGTTGTGCAAAGAAAGGATAGGCATTGACTTTGATCTCAGTTTGCGTGGTAATGCGATGAATAGTCGGTACAAGAAACTTGTCCAGTGCCGAAGTGTTATCTCCATAATGAAAGGTTTGTAAATCTGGCGCAGCATCCTCTAGTTGAAGAGCATCTAAGAAATGCTGCCATTCATTTGGCCATTTGGTGTCACATCTGTTAAAGTCACCTCCTATGTACATGATATTCTTCGGTTGTAATTGCTCAACTTTAGTCTTGACAAGTTGGAGATGAGCTAGGGTCCATTCAGGTCTAAAATAGACCGAAATAAGCCACACTTTGTAGGTTCGGAACTCTACTAAGGCAGCAACGACATAGTGTGGGATAACTTCAACGGATCGAACTAGTTTCCATCCCACCGGCAGGAGAATGGCAACACCCCCCATTCTTGCACTACCTCGGCCCTCGGCTAAGGACGCAGCAATTTGCACCCCTGGATATTGGTGGACTGCTTGTTGTAGTTCTTCCGCAGACCATTTTGTTTCTTGGAGTAGGATTGGCATCTTTTTGACTACATTTGCAATTTTTTTACTCTTCTCTTTATGCTCAGCCTCTTTAGGCTTCCAGCTATTAAGGTTCCAGCATGAGAGTTTAGAGATACTGACTGGAATGGCGACCTGAGTTTTAACCCGAAATTCATAAAGTTTTAGGTATAACTGGACTAATTTTTCGGGTAACCCGACTTGGTCAGCACGTTCTACAGTTCCTGCAATAATACAGACACCGTTGTAGCTGTGGAGCGCTTCTGTCACGATTTTTCGAATGTCCTGGAAACTGAAGTCATTGCTGAAACCCATCCAGGCTTTAACATCACTAGTTTCGCATCTTCTGATCGGTATTTGACCAGGTAGAATGTGAGTAAGAAAGTCGATAGTAGGACAATGTGAGAGTTTGTGTGGACAACGATTGTTGTAGTTATTTGGTGCGTGTCGATTCTCATGCACAAAAAACTGATATTGC
Organism: Symbiodinium sp. clade C Y103; assembly: GCA_003297045.1. Taxonomy (NCBI): domain Eukaryota; class Dinophyceae; order Suessiales; family Symbiodiniaceae; genus Cladocopium; species Cladocopium sp. clade C. Next base: position 7,697 of record BGPT01003639.1, on the reverse strand, counting down.
AACCCTTTTTCATATATGGCAAGTAGTGCGCGGCGTTCTTGATTGCTCAATTGTGCCACATTCATGTTGGATGACATGTCTGCTGTAAAGCAGACAAAAACAGTTTCAGAATANTATGGCAAGTAGTGCGCGGCGTTCTTGATTGCTCAATTGTGCCACATTCATGTTGGATGACATGTCTGCTGTAAAGCAGACAAAAACAGTTTCAGAATACCACCTCGCACTACTACTGCAATAAAGGGCTGCAAACATTGGTACTGACACGCATGTTTCTGGACGTTAAGCTTGAGGTGATGTTGAATGTTGGTGAGTGTCTGAGGGCTCGTTTGAGATGCTACTTGGTGAAATACCGCTGAGCTCTGCACATTTAAAGTTCCAAGCTCAGTAACTTGATGATGCTCGTTCTGATTTTCGGAATCACGATATAGTACAACAATAGCTCCTC
>BGPT01003638.1:4740-27628 GCA_003297045.1 Symbiodinium sp. clade C Y103 | reverse complement strand
CCAGTTTTCTGGCTGCATGTGAGGAAAGTTGCTGATTTGATAGATTCGTCTGCCACCTGCTGGTCAAAGTTCACAAGTCAAGCAACACGATTCCGGTCGCTACATGTCGTTATTGCATTTACTAGTTGTTGAAGAATGTTGAGAACATGTCAACAAATCCTGAACCATTGGCTTCCCTGGATTGGATTTGGGCTGTAGCTGTTTTACATGCACTTTTCTGATTCGTACACTTCCCATTACTTCTTTGCGAAAGTCCTGTCCGCTGGCCATGGGCCATGGGTCAAAGAAGATCTGCCTTTGTTGTCATTCACTACTTTCATAAACGTATCGTGATGAATGCATTCACTGAGCTGGANAAGATCTGCCTTTGTTGTCATTCACTACTTTCATAAACGTATCGTGATGAATGCATTCACTGAGCTGGACAAGGCACGCATGCAACTCAGGGCCATGAAAATGAAAACGAACTCCACGGCATCGCAGTGTTCGGGGGAGATAGTACAGTAGCTCTGTAAGGCTTAGTACGGTCTGCTCCCGGAAACCTAAGTGTCTGCCAACCCGGGCTGTGGCCATGGACGGCCCAGCATTCCATGGTGGGTATGGGATTGATGGGCACCCGTGCACAAAATGAAATTGTGTTGAATTTGCATATATGATCATATATTATCATATATTATCATATATTGTAATTCACTATATATACATATGCACGCGCACAATTTGTTGGTATAATATTGCATAAAGGTCTATGAATATACAAATGTATTTTCATTGTATCAATCAAAATGTGAGAAATGGCATTTTGACTTCTGGATTCACCTTTGGGCTAATGACCGGAAACACAGATCATTACANTGGAGTTGCCAAAGGGAGGCAATCCACGTTGTCTTTCTAAAGGAGCTTGCCCAGAAGTCCTGCCAGCATGCATTTTCTCTCAGGTGCTGCTTGGATCATTCTTGCCAGTCATACAGTCTGCAACATGGAAGCTCAGCTACGGGATAACATTGTGCAACCCTGAAAAAAATCCATACCAAAGTCAGTCTGTCTGAAACATTCAACTGCGCAATTCGCAACACACCTCGGGAGACAAGACCTTCCTGGAGTTGATCGAAGCATTCTCTCTACGACATACTGAGTCCAACTTGCAGACCTAAGTGTCAGAAGCTTGAGAAAAACGCTGAAACCATGACCGATTTTCTGGATGGGTCCTAGGCAAACACCGTGATGCCATCAAATCATATCTATATAATATGCGTGGCTTTCATGGACAAAATTGTTATCCTCGTGTCCGGTGCTTATCCTAGTCTCCTAGCCACCCAGTCGTGACATGGGATATCGCCTGGGTGACCCTGTCGTTTCGACATGGGGTTTGCGTTCATCAGCATATGTTTTTTTAGCAAACCAATTCGGGAAAATCCCCAAAAGCAGGTTTTACACACACCGTTCCTGTTGCAGCGGTCCCGCAAATCATCAATCTGTCATGATTTTCAATTGAAGGTTTGCATCTTTTTGGGGGTTATCCCTTTGAACAACTCCCTACTTCTGGCTGGGATTCCGCAAACGGTGTCTTTGTTGGGCTACTATAGGTATTCTTCAAAAACTGCGCTTTGTAGCTGCAGAAAGTCTGCGCAATTTAGAACAGCCACCCAAAGACCTTATTAGGCCTCCCAATTGCACAACTGATGCACAACTGATGCACAACTGATGCACAACTCTTATATAACCTTCCAGAATATTTTTGCACAGGATCCCTAAAGAAACGACTTGGTGCGCTTCACTAGGCCTCTGACTGGGATATAATTTCGCTTTTTCAGGGCACAGGTTCAAGGTGCGAAGCAGATTCATGCAACTTACTCTAGAAAAAAGATGAAAGAAGAATGGGTGCTTGTGCTAGTTGTNAAGCAGATTCATGCAACTTACTCTAGAAAAAAGATGAAAGAAGAATGGGTGCTTGTGCTAGTTGTGCTTTGAGATCTCACATCAGATGGCTCACTGCTTGAAACAGGAACAGCAATAGCTGATAGCATGATGTGCATGACCTGTCTAACAATAACGATGTTGAACTTTGAAAATTAGTGCAAACTATATATTCATGGATGAGATAGTAAGATGACACTGGCTACAGTCAAATGGTAAAACTTTCCAAACACAGGCAACCGCCGCAACCACATATGGGCGCTTTGAAGCGCTGCTGTTTCAATAACGTCGCTGTCAACGCAATGGAGCATCTCTACACTTCAGTGATTCAGGATGAAATGCTGAGCCTTGTTACGCAGCTCGCTTTTCTGTCCTCTTTGAGTTCCTTGATGAAGCACTGCCAGTGGAACAGCAAAGGACCAAAGGAAATGCATCACACTTGCCTATTCGGAAATTGGCAGCCGCCTGAAAGCACAATCCACCTATACAACCGCCTCAAGATTACACACTCCTGAATCTTAATCATTACTTGACAACCGAAAATTACACGAAAACACCGGTTCCTGTCGGGCCCGTTCCTGAACTGGAGGCTGCGAAGGCAAGACGTGCGTTTCCGACTTCTCCATGTGGCATGCTGAAAACATTGAAAACATTCCAAATCCTGTTCAAAAGATTAGCGCTACGTACATTTTAAAACATGTCGTCAATAGAAACGAGTCACAAAAAATCATGAAACCAGATCTGTAGAGAGCTTCTGCTGTATTCCTATAGGACAGGGGTCGGTGGGCAGTGCTCTGATGGCCTTCTGTCAAGTTCAGTTCTCGGAGCCGCTGGATTGGAATTTGGTCCAGCTAGCTGTAGCTCTCTTAAGAAACTGACTCTTCCTGAGCTTGGCGTCCCTGATATCCACAAGTTGGACGGCAGGGTTTGTGATTTTAAGTGGACAGCAGGGATATAAGGGGATGTTTCGTGGCAGTGGGTGTGAAATTCTTTGATGCGCTCTACGGAAAGCAATTGGCCCGCAATTCATTCCCACTGTACGAGAGACGGCTCCTCAACAATAAAATATACCTTCCTGCCCCTGCTGCTCCTTTCAGTGTCNGCAGTTCAAAAAAGACAAACCAGGGATGGAGAGGTACCAGGGTACCGTTATGTATACCCATCACCAAAGGCATGTGAATGTAAAGATGCTGTGCTTCATGTAACATGGTTCAGCGCTGTCAAGGTATGATATGCAAAGTTTTCTCTGCCAGGTTTTGGTTCAAAGTTTACCCGAAGTAGAGCCTGGGAAAGGTGTCTAAACAGGATGTCCATAGGATCCATGGGCTCTTTCGGGGCGTTCGACATGAAACATCTGCTCTGAACCTCAGAGCAAGTTGTGACCAAATCTAGCGCTACCCGGAACACCTGAAAATATCCGGAATCCTGATACCAAGCAAAAGGAATCGACGTAGGGGATGTCAAGTGTTTCAAGCCGCAATATTCGTCAAATTCACCCGGACCCCCAAGCATTCAATGAATGATGACGTGAAGTCATCTCAGGTGATGTCTGGACAAAATCAAGAACCGAAAAAAAAAAAAGCGCTTCAAAGCCTCCACGCCCTACAGTGATGAAAAGGCTTGAAAACACAATGGAATGGTGCGAGGCACTGTTGACTGCCCCGCTGGCCTAGGAATAAATTCCACGTGATACTTTCTAAAGTGCTGCCACTTTGTAATTGTCACTAGTATCCATCAGGTAAGCAAATATTGCTTACCAAAGAATGTAATATTCACCTTCCTGTAACTTCCAACCAACCCCAAGCAAAGGAATACGTCGATATGACCCGCTGTTGTTAAAGCGCTGCCATCATGACTGTAACATAGGTTGACAAAGAACATGTCAAATGCTACAGTATGAACTTACGCTTGCAGCAAAAGGTTCTTGAGGTAAACAGAATATCAGAAGATACAGAATTTAGGGGATGAAGTAAGGCCATGATAACTTCTGCAGAGTGCCAGGCAATTCAAGGTCACGTATAGACACCCATGGCCATCCCAAATAGTCATGTAGAGACGACAACGACAACGACAACGACGACGACAACGACAACGACAACGACGACGACGACGACGACGGCGACGACGACGATGACGACGACGACGACGACGATGACGACGACGACGACGACGACAACAACAACAACAACAACAACAAATATTACTATTAAGTAGCGGTATCGCTGTGGTGCTATGTGACGGTAGGGCACTGTCGCAGTGTCATTCAGTGGCTTATGTGAAGGGCTGCCCCAGGAAGAGAGGGAACAAATATGAACACAGTACCGGTGAAACTTTTCGCGACCATGTGGCCACGGTGGGTTTGGGGTGTATGGATTTTTTTTAGTGTAGTATCGGCAAAAAGCAAAGGTTTCACACATTGAAATCCTTCCGTATGCATCCTGCTGCTGCGCACGTTGTTCTTGAATATCTGCATTGTGGTGGCAACCACCAACTGTTTTGTCAACCATGTCCTGCCGGTGCCATAGGGACCTTGTCATTTGAAACCCTTGTGAGTGAACCTTCAACTCCCCGATCCTTATTTGAGGACGGTTTGCTTTCGAAATCTTGTTATTGTTCAGAAATTGCTACCGAATGTTTTGTCGTGTTGTTGGGAATCTGGTCTTTGGGAACTTTTTGTCCGGGAACCTTGGGTGTTATTCCGATAATTAGTTGCCCTTGGAAAGTTTGTTAAAAAATGGAAAGCACAAAGATCCAATCACAGTCTCTACAGTTTTTTTCGCCGCAGTGTGACTTGCTTCCCCACGCCAATTTGATCCCTCATATGATTTGTCCAATCAACAGCGGTCACCAAGGTGGAGAACAATTCAAGCACCTCTATACGCGAAAACAGAGCAAACGCAAAATCACCATTCCTATTTGCTGAGCTTTCTTTTGCCCGTTCCGCGTCAGAAGCAACGAGGTAAAACCCAAAGTTAGCGTCAAGAAAAAAACATAAGATTCTAAGCTCTAGTTGAGCCTGCGCTCACTTTGCCTTGGCAAGGAGCATGGCAGCCTGACCAAGGTCGAAAACAAATTTGAATCGACTTTAGAACTGCAACGACCCTGGAAGCCACTGGAAGCCTGTAACCTGGCTGATGCTAGCCGCACAGCATCCACCGCTGCCATCCGCTCAATCCTCCGCCAAATGGCGAGGCAGCTGACCGTTTCTGAAAATGGAGGAAATCAAGATCTTGATAGCTCACATTGACAATCCTTGACCCATAGCAACCCGTAGCAACCCATAGCAGCTCATAACCTGTTCGCAACATTGCGCAACTCACTTTTGAAATGGACTCCTGGAACTGCATTGCTCCAACTTTTCGGTGCATTGCTGCAGCTGGAGCCTTGCCTCCTCGTCAGCACATCCCTCCCGCAGCAAACAATTACATATTAAATAAACGACAATGTATTAATCAGGAACACTTGAGATTCTATTTGACTGGAAGTCCTCAACAAGCGGTATTTCTGGACCACGTTCTGCATCATTTGTCAGAATGGTGACCTTGGGAACTTACACTACACGCGTGCAAATATGATACTGGGTACAACCACTGCACACACACACACACACCAGGAATTATCTCATCGCATCGTTTTATCCTCAAATGACCAAAGGCATGTATTTCCAAGTCCATGATCACTAAACACTCAAAAAATGGTTCGAACTTACAAGTACGCAAACATAAGTTCCTTGCAACGTCGCCTTTGACGGACATGAAACCCCCACGTAGCACTACAGGCACCTCGCATTCAGACTTGTATTGGAAAGGTATGACAACTCTCGGAAAATCGGTGAACAAAACAACGAGGAAGGCAAATTGTGAAAAAAATGATCACATTCATCATTACCTAATATTGTTTTTGCTGATGCAAAGACAATCTTTTATCCTTTTGCTGCCTGGTAAAATGTTTTGTGCAAGTGAAACACACCTTGGGAAATGACCCACTTTCCTTGCCGTTTATAACGGAGGAGTCCGCAGGAGAGTGGTGCTACAAGCGGTGCATGTCCCTCGGGCAATTCAGGCACACAACGTGAGAAACAGTTTCTGTTCTGGCGGGAAACAAGTCCGAAAAGAAAACCTAGCAAATCATTTGGTATCAGTTGCTGCCTTATTGACCTTGTCGAACAACGCAAAGCAACTGCAAAAGGTCAGCAGTGTACCAATGCGTACAGCATTTTTCCCAAACAATGGGGAGGCGCAAAACATGGCGTATCAAACACGTAGTGCCCGGGCAAGCCGGAAGCGGCAGTTTCGGAGGTAAAGAAACCAAAAAGGCAAACAAGAGAATGTTCCTGAAGGATGTGTGCAAAACCACCTGCGCATTGATAAAAAATCCGCTTGCCATCACTTGCCTCTGGTATCTCTGTCTGTTGTCAGGCCATCTAACTTCTCATGCCTTTTTGTTGACGTCGCCTTCTCACGCCGTTTGTTTCTCATTTCATATCATGTCATATCCATCTTTTCATTTGAGCTCTCTTTCTGTGGACATCTCTTTCTCTTGACGGCCTTGACACCTTTTCCCTGGGCATCTCTGTGTCTGGTCACCTCTTTCAATTGGCACCTCTGTCTAAACTGTACAGTATCCGCTCGTCTTGACGTTCGTTTCTATTCTCATCTCTTTCTCGCGACATCTCTTTCTCTCCGCATCTCCTTTCCTTGACATCTCTTCCTTTTGACATGTCTTTCACTTGGCATCTCTTTCTCTTGGCACCTCTAGTTTTGACATCTCTTTCTCATCGCATCTCTATCCCTTGATACAAGTCACTTGACGTCTGCTTCTCTTGGCGTCTCTTTCTCTTGACATCTTTGTCTCTTGACATCTCTTCACGTTCCACTCCCAGAACTGAATCTCAGCGCCAAAGCACAGCAACCCGTTTTTGAAATGTTTCAAATAGGATTTGATTGAGGTTTCGGGTTGCAAAAGTTCTTTGTTTGCTCTTCTGTTCTTGACAGAAGCCTCGCAGGAAAACTGGTCGTGGAGAGCTCTCTTGCAGAGATGCGTTCTTGCCTGTGCGCCCTGCCCGCTTTTTGGACTCTACTCTCCTCTCCTCCGCAATTCCCTACTTTACTCTACTCTTCTCTTCTCTTCCTTCTCTCCTCTTCTCTCCTCTCCTCTCCTCCGCCCCTCTCTTCTCTTCTTTTCCCTTCCCTTCTCTTCTTCTCTTCTCTTCTCTTCTCTACCCTACCCTACTCTACTCCACCCCTACTCTATACTGCACTCTATTATATAAATCTCCGTAACACGGAAGTTTCTCTCCCAAACTTCCTTTTTACTTGCAACAAACCATCGCAAAAATACATGGCCTGACCACCCAGCAATCCTAACTTGGTCTCCAGCTCGCAGAATGCCAAGACGGCCTTCCAATCCTGGCCTTCTTGCAACATGATGCGGTGCAAATTTCAGGAGCCGCGCCGCATGCAACAGCACACTCTCAACGTATGTGAAAGATTGTGCACATTGCAACAAACTCTGAGATGTTCGCAGAGATACTTCTGAAACCAGCGTCTTTATTTGGGTGCCTGCCGTTTTCAGGTCAATCGTGGTCAAGCAAGCAATGCTGCGTGAATCTGATGAGGGCATCTGTGGGCTCAGGCCCTGCAAGCTGAACTGGCAACTGCGAAAATCACTTGCTCTACCCATTGCAACTTGATATCATTTGAGAGCTAGGACGGATTTGGCCTTCGCAAGGCAAGAGCACGCAACATCTAGGTTGTGTCTCTGCGACCATGAGATTTCTGACGAGATTTTGCGCTGGGCCAGGTGAGTCTGCCCCGTCTGTGCCTTCCGGCGTAAAAACCTGGAGGCTACAAAATGATGTAAAAGATTTGGGAAGAGCATGATCTGAAAGAAAGCATGAATGAAAATCATTGCTCTTCATTGTTCGCTGCAGTGCCAACCTTGCAACGAACAGAACATGTTTCTTTTGCCAACGAATGCGATGGACACAATGCTTGGAAGAAATCCGCCTTTATGAACAGCCGGTCGACACTAACAGAATCTCCTGACATTAGGACCAGTTGAAACAACAGAGTCACTGTAGCAATGATTACACTGGATGCATGGATTGCTTTCGGAGTAGCAACTAGCTTGCATGGCCTGATAACAGAGAGATCAGGTCTTGTCTCAAAGCATATTTCCACTGCATTTCCACTGCTTTGATCTTTTCTGAATGTCAAAACAATTGTCCCAAGTGTCCCAAAGTCCTGGCTCCGACCCGACAGGACGTTCAGAAGCCATTGCAAAACACTGTTCCCACCTCTATCAGCCCATGCAACATCACGCAACACTGCAACACTGCATCATTCCACTGTGTTTGTTCAAAAATGGAAGTTGCCATACATCGCAACACGGTTCGGACATCCCGGCATTGATTTTCACAGTTTCAGTTTCTGTCACATGTGGAGCAGATTGCTCTTTGCCTGGTGGTAGCAAACACCACTGCCAAAACTCGCAGAAACCATCGGTCCCTTCCACAAAAAACAGCACATCAAAGCATGAACGCAAAATTGTGTTTGTCGAACACCCAAGTCAATCCGAATCACATTATCTCAAAAAACGTGCGCTGTACTGTACCGTGTTATGACAATGTGAACCTAAGAAACATAATACGAGACAATGACACAGAACCGTAGGACGTCAGGTCATGCCTCGAACATACCAATCACAAACAAATAAAACTATGAAACATGGACAAACTACCAAAGGCCCTGGTTTCGCAACAAAAGGATTGGCGCTGTCTGATCCGTGTGCATCTTCACGGAATCCCATTGCGATCACACTGCTGTACAATATTTTTCATCACCTCAAATCTCAGCACCTCGAAAGCCATTGTGTTCCCCACACCAATATTTTTTCCCGCAATATGAAATTCCACTGCCATCCTGCGTCCATTCTACAACTTTGCATCACACAAAACACATATACCTGCGTGGACGGATGGATTGATAAATGGTGGATAGATGCCAGGCAAATCTGCCCTCTATGCGAACCATTGTGTGAAACTGTGAAACCTATCAGCCTATCAGTTTCAAATGCATCCGCGCACACACACACACGGACACACATTTTGGCGAAATTTGCTTTATTGTTGTGCTTTTCTTTTTCCGGTCCGGGGCACTAAAATCTCTCGTCTGTACGTGCTTGCAGCATTTTGGCCCTTGAATTTGTTGCTTGTGTCGGATTTGCAGCAAATAATCTATGTTTGAAGCGTATTTCGTGCATTTTATAGTTGGACCGTTTTATTTGGACCATATTTGCAGCTTTAATCTCACATTTGCAGGGTATCTATTGTTTAGTGGCTCAGCACCGTCGACCGACCCCACAACCACGCAAGGGCACCTTTTCCTCGATGCTTGAGCCAAAAGTAGACGGGGCAACCAATGAATTATATATACATGCGAACCCACCGGTCTGACCCTGGCTTTGACGATCGGTCCCCTCAAAGGGTGATTGGGGACCTATCATTTTCATTTTGGATATGTGTATGACCCCTTTTTGCAAAAAGAAATAGACATATCATTTTGTCAGTACGTGCAAACTGGATTCCAGTTGGGCCTAAGGCTTACCCTCATGCATTGACCAATGTGGTCGTTTTCAATTCCAGTCTACGTCGGATGCACGGATGCATATGTTGGTGGCACTACTGTTTGGTGCATTTCGTATGGAATCTTTCTTCTCCCTGTTTTGGCATTCTGCGGACGGATGTTTGGTGCATGGACGCACCTGAGCATAACGATGATGGTGCATGAGTGCAACCCACCAACGCTAGCTGGTAGTGAAATGGCAACCTATGGGAAAATTCAGATTATGTCTGCACTTGAACATTTAGTTGTTGCAGTGCTTCCGGCCACTTAGTCACAGGAAGTGGTTTAGTAAGCGGACTGGCTCTCTGCATTACGGTCTTGATAAAGAGCAAAGGGCAATCAATCGCCATTCTCCTTGAAAATTTCGTTGACTGAACCAATCAATATTTATGCGGAAAATCTTATTGAGGTGTCTGAGTTTTGGGTTGTACCCGGCAGCAACAATGTGAATAATCGCAAAACTATCTTGATAACAAATTAGTTCAACCTGCCTACCAAAGACTGTCTCTAAGAGCTCTTGCATTGGCAGTGCTTCAAGGAACAGACCTGCACCCAAAGACGCCATCTTGGCTTCTGCGGTGCTTCGTGCAGTTGATGTCTGCTTACGGCTTACGGCTTGCCCATGAGAGTGGCCACCATGAATGTGGCCCCTCCAGCGTCATGATCATACTGCTTGTGTTTTTTGTGTCTTCTTGAGCAGAACAGTGATCGGCATCAGTGTAGCAACGCAAACGCAACGACTCAGGTGGGTCTCTTATGTGACCTTTGAGAGCGAACTTTCTAGATCCGGAAAGGTAGCTCATCAATCTATGGAGGCGCTTGTCATCTGCGACACTCCAACACGTCAGTCCGCGTGTCAGACCTGAGATAGCCTTATTGAGCTCCGGTCTTGCCAGCCGGGCGCATCATAGCACTTTCATTAATATGTGTGATGCATCTGCTGACAAAGAACCACGTGTGTCCCAATCGGCACCCGTCAAACTCCCATCATTGACATATGGCGATGCTGCTGGCACCACTACATCATCCACATATAGGCTCAACAAAGATTATTTTTTGGGATCCAGAAGTTGCTTTGGAAGGTATCGGTATGTTTTGCATCAAAATATGTCGTAACTTCTCTGAATCGCATATCCCAGTGATGTCCTGCTTCAGGATGTCCGTACAAGGACCGGCGCAGTCTAACACAAGGTCGTTTGATATGCTTGGACTCATCAGGACCTAGCTCCGGGCTCAACTCGACCCATGTTGGGACCTTTGTTCCCAGCCATGTTTGGAGGTTGGCACGGACAACGTCGGATTGCGTAGTTTTGTGGCTTGGTAAACTTCCATAAGCAAAGTTGGCATTGATGCCAGCCATTCCCGTAGGGGTCACCTTTGACTCCAACAAATCGTCTCTTACGTCGTCCCCTCTAAACACTATTCCATAAACAAGGCTTCCTAAGAGCTGGTGTTTCCCAATGTTTCGCTGACAGTATTCATGGTTCTTCCTATGTTGATGTGCTCTTTGCGTTTCATGAGCTCGTCTCTAGGCACTACCTCGTCGTAGTTCCCAAGTACCAATCTCCAAGACACCATCCCGCTCTTTCTTGATTGCTTCAAGGTAACCCTTGTGCTTGGGCCAGTCCTTCCTGTCGATCAGAGGTGGATATCTGCATCAACTTCCACGGCAATGGGTTGGTGATGTGGTTCTGGCTGCATGGGTGTTACTGGCATGGAAGGTACAATCTCGGGGTACAAAGAATAACTTGTGCATTGTGCCATTTCATCAGTATAGAATGCAGACTTAGGTGTTTTTGAACCTGCCAAGTGCGAATGTTTGAAATCCAGTGGATGATTGCATTTGTACGCATCCAAATTTCTATTAGTACGAACTTGTAACAAGTCTCCAAGGTTTATAATGTGGGTTTCCCTCATCATCCTTCATTCCGAATGCACATCCATCTGGATTGGCTACAAATAAGTCATGCTTCATGATGACCTTACTAGCTCGGGGACAGAGCACCCTCTGGGCCATTCAAAGCTCACTTGTCCTCCATCTTGCAACACCTGCCCTGCGCAGCCTGTGTAGTTTCTCAAGATTTTACCGGACTTTTTGCGTGCAGCCTTCAGCCTTTTTGCATGCCGCGTACCCCCCTTGGCAAGGTTGACATCCTGCCATCGGGACCATGGGCTACAAGGTATGGACCTTCAAAGGTCTCCTGGGAACGGTTTCATGACTTTCAACAAGTCTCGTATCTCTTCATCACTGGCCATGTCCGAAAATTTTCTCAGTCAACCTGATGTGACCGACGTTTCGCTTCTCATTGGCTTTGCAGAGTGCCGAATCTTGAGAACAGCAAAATTCCAACATGACTTTGGGGTTCGACCCTCTAGCTTTCCTAGCCTTAGATGTCTTGACTTGATCAGCGCCCTTGGCCGCTTGTTGGATATCGGCTGCAAGGTTTGGATGGTCCAAGCTTGCACTGGCTAAGAAACGGTCACTCTTTTAAAGAAATCTTTTGGAAACATTATCGGATCTGGCAATGTTGGCTTGGCATGCTTGCGCATTTGCATGATCATGATCTACCTTTGTGTTTGGGAAAAACCATGTTGCTCCTGTCCAACTTTTGGAAGAGATCCTCTGGTGAGGATGCGCTTGCCAATTGTCTTTATAAACCAAAACAACACCTTTGCATTTCCATTCTGTGACATGTTGAGAACCGATTTCACCCGCATTGAAATGGACAGTCCTTACCATTAAGAGCATGCAATCTTTTACAAAGTCTAACATGATTCATTTTGCATGCTAGCTGCTAACTGTCACTGTCATATTCCCACAAGTCCAAGATTACCATCATCTGAGCTTCTCCCCTGATCTTGTTCCCCTGGTGCGGCACGGCAACTGGCAAAGAAAGCTTCGGCCCCTAAGGAGTTTAGTTTCTGCGGCGCATGAGTGCGACTACAGCTTGCTCAGACGACGGCATTGCTGGAGTTCTTGGCGCTCCAACAGGTGTGTCTGGTGCTGGTGTATCTGGAACCCTAATTCCCCTAGCCAAGGCCTCTTCAGCCACACGCTCCTCTTGCAAAGGACACGAAACCTTTCACGGCAGGCATCTGAGTGCGGACCGCCCTCGGCAATTCGGTCACAAGCCTTGCACCCAATCGTCTTGCCATACTTGATTGCACGTTCCGACGTTACATACGTTTTAAGTTTGCGAACGGTTGGTGGCGGGGCCTTCAAAGGCAAAGCTTCTCGATCGGCAATGGTTGGCAAAGTAATTGAGGGTTGAAGCAAATTCAACTTTGCGACCGAAGCTTCATACAGAGGAAAAATAAAATTCCCTTCGGATGGATCGGTCGGCCAAACCCTTTTGAATTTGAACGGAGGCTCTCGTAATCCAGGACCATATGAACATTTCTGCGCACAAACCCCGCATCAATCCGCCATCCCACAAATATACCAGGAAAAGTTCTAAGACTAAAAGCCGCCAATACTCTGTGTTTTGGGGGCTTGTAAAAGAGCAAGGCTCCTAGTGGGATTTTCCAACCTGTGAATGGCGAACGCCATTGGCAGCTTCATAGCATGTAAGCATGGACTGTTCCAACTTGGCCTCATCCCTTTTATTCGTGTGTACCGGTGCAAGAGTGTGAAAACTATGTGCTACACAGAAGTATTCAACACTTCTGGGCCAGGATCATGCGTGAAACCGGCCTTAAGGTATATTGATCTCACTCCTTCTTTTATCGATCTAATGATGCGTTCTAATTTGGCATTAAGGTAGTCATCACTTGGGATTCCTGGATCGCGTAACCATCCTAGATACTTGACTGCTTCAGACAGTTCAGTGGCACAGTCGGTCTTCACACTACACAAAGCTTTGCCATGTCTGCAATGCCGACGTGTTTGCATCAGTGGTCCTATTTGTTTGAGGAAAGGCTTGCAATGCCGCACTGTACTCATCAAAACAAACAAGACAAGCCCTTTCACCTTCCGACTCTTTTGTCACGTCTTCCCCTAAGATGATATGATCTGCACGCAGTTGATGGCCATAATGAAGTGGTGGAGCCTCTTCAGGGTCTACCTCAAGGTCCCTTTTTTGGTGGTACCTAGCACTCATTTTGGCCCTGGGATTTATTTTTGGGGACATGGGTTAAAGCATGTTTGAAAATTTTGGCTTCGGCTTGCAACTCATCTCGCACCGGCGGCGTCCAAGGGTTTAGTTCCTCCTCTTCAGAATCCAATGCTTTATCAGCATCTTCCTTTGCGGGTTCTTCTGCCAAGATTATTTCATCGTCCTCCGCCCCAAAATGTGGCACATCTGCCTCCCTCGCCACCAAAGGTTCCTCTGACCTCGGCAGGGCATCTGGCATCCTCATAGGCTCCGCGCGTGCGCTCCCCCTTGATGGATCAGGTATTGGAACTGGAACATCTACTGGCAAATCCCTGGATGAGTTGCTTCCACCTGTTGATGCAGGCATAGCTATATACACATACGGATTCAGACATTATCGGAACATTTTCGTGCACTCTGTCTGCATAGACCTTTGCTGATTCCGGGACATGATGCGCTACCTCACTAGCCCTATCGGCTTTTACCAGATGAAGCAATTGATTGGGGAACCATATGAAAGGTCTTTGATGTTCATTCACTTGGATACCAATTGACGGTGCATGCAGGCAATCCTTAAGGGTATAGAACGTGTTCTTCCCTGACAAGCTACCCGCCCCCTGTCGAAAACTGGATCTTTTCAGGAGCACCTATGATGTAATCCTGGAATTCGGCAGGCATAGTCTTTGACGAAATGAGATTACGGCCGGCCCTTGTGTCAAGAAGGAATTCCCGACTCACTCGGGGCAAAACTGGATTGCTGCGATGGGCGTGAAGACTTTTTTCGGCTTTTTCGAACACTTCGGCTCTAGGGATGCCAAGTCTTGGCTTTCGCCTATGAGGTTGCGATTTCAAAAATTCCCTACATGCACGTCTGGCTCGTTTAAACACCGCTTGGTCAAGGATTCACCCTCTGAAGGTTGTGCAGCCTTTGGCTGCTTGTCCGGCTCGGATGAATGGCCCCCTTTCTCCCCACGCTCGGCCTGACGCGGCGCATGAGTGCGACTCGCATCTTGACCAGAGGCAGGTTTGACCTGGGATGCCACGACTATTGCAGCTGCCACGGTTGCAGCGCCAGCATTAGATGGTGTGCCCTCCTCAACTCAACCCTAGGTTTCGGACCCTGGACTTTGTTGTTGGGATCATGAAGATACGGACATTCACTTCCTGTATTGCGACTGCCTTCCCCAAAGTACATGCAAGGTAATTTCTTTTTGTCTTCCACCTTCACCTTGTTAGCTCGTTGACTTTTGTCATCCTTTTTATCGCCCTTACCCGTGCCCTTGCCTTTGGCTGCCGCAGCTTGAGCATCTGAAGGTTGTGCAGCCTTTGGCTGCTTGTCCGGCTTGTCCTTGTGCTCCCTTTGGGTTTGTTAGGCTTGTCAGGCTAGAGAGTCTTTTGTGTCCTTTGGTTTGTCTTTGTTTGTTTGGATCACCTTGTGGCTTCTCTTTGACAGGCTTGGATGGTGCTGCATTGGCATCCTTGCTGGATGAGGCGATGTTCGCCAGGGATTTCTCTATGCTAGCTGTGTTCTCCTCCAACTGATGGATTTCAATGGCCTCAACGAATTTATCGTATAACCAAAACTAACTACGCTTAGAGGATGTCCCTGACGGGTTTCTAAATCGGTTAATGGCCAACCGCAACTTTGGGTGAGATTTCAATTGCTCAATTGCTCAAACAAGAGCCTCCTTAGTGATGGACCCGACGGACGATCGCTGACCGTCAAAGCTTGCCAAATGAAACTAAACTTGTTCGGAAATCCTCAAGTGCTTTGACGTCTGAACCCTGCATTTTGAGATTGAGAAGATGGCTTTGAGTAAGGGCAAGGGCTACACCTCAACCTCTTTCTGTTTTATACTTCTCAAAAAAAAGTAAAGCAACTGCCTTCTTTTGGGCTGCTGATGTTTCCTCTGGGATGCCTCTTGTATGGTCTGAAAATGCATGGCGAAGCGAATATTTTTACCAAGTTCCAGCAATCTACTGCCAAAGACACGGTCCACAAGTGGAAAGGGCGATAAATCATTCATGAACCCAAATGCTTTTGGGTCAACACACTTTTCAATCCATTCGAAAACAGGCTTCTCATCACCCTTTGCCAGCTTTGCAAAACCAAATTGAACACTGAGTTACGAAACGCTGTGGCGTCAGATGCAGACCTAGGAAGATTGGGGATCTTCAGATATTCATACTGCTTGTATGGGTCAACAACACGACTCTGATTGCTTGAGCTAGAAACCCTTGGAGCTTGCGACCCCCTGGACCACTGCCGCCTCCCCCGCTTCCTCTGCTGCTAGACGACGAAGATGATGAACCAGATGGTGATGTCGGAGGTGTGGCTAAGTCAAACTGCTTTGCATTGGGTGATCCTCGCTTTGAACCATTCCCCCTTTTGACTTCGTACCGCCCCCTTGATTTGATGCAAGACCGTGAACAATACATGACAATGACTCAAATTTTGCATACAACTGTTTGAGCTGGGTATCCTTTGGACTATCCCCGTGATGCGAAGGCACGGCAAAGAAATGAACTTGTGGGTTTTGCGCTGGACCTGCAACTTCCCCGGAACCCAAACATTGACCCGTCTGGTCTCCGGTGCGTGAGCGCATCTCGGAATCCCGACTAAATCTCGACTGTCCGAATCCTCAGGCGACCGGCAATTGCAATGGCACTTGAACATCCGCTCCATTTGCGGCTCTTGATGTTGGGCTCATAGCTACATGGTTTTCCAAATCAGCCAGCAATGACTGCTGCTCATCAACCTTTTGGGATAAAGCTTTGATCAACTTGGCTTGTTCATCCGAGCTTTTGGCCAATTCCCCACTAATGTGGACCAGCTCGGAAACCCTACCCTCCAAAACCAACACCCTTGACTGAGCTTCAACCTTGACCCTTTGGATCTCGGCCCTAGCTTGTGACTTGACACTCTCAATCCCTCGTGTAGCTTCTTGGACAATTTGGGTCGTACCCGCTCTTGAATCTTCCAATTCCTTTTGAAGTTGAATAGGCTGAGCATGGGATTCCGAAATTGTTCCTTGGCTTGAGACTGATAATGTTCTAAGTACTGCATGGCTTCGGTCCTAATGGAAGTCTGGAACTCTTCAGCCAATTGAGATGCTTGTGCCTGAAGGATTCTTTTAGATTCCTCAACCGCATGAACAGCTTGGGATTGGAAATTACTCCTAGCTTCTTCAACGGCTTGGGCGGATTGTGCAGCAACAAAAGGATCCATTGAAACAGTCAATTTATTTTTGATGAACGTCGGGCCCTGGGATTGATCCTGGCTGGAACAGGCCCTCTGCTGACCCGACCTGCTGCATTCAAACGGACCGTGGAACGGATTTGAATGAACATGACCTTGCGCTTCTACCTGAACAGCATTCATATTGGATGCAATCAACGGCGAAGACTGGGGAGATCCCAAAAAGTGTGACAACGTTTCTGGGCTTTGTTGGTTATCTCAATGGATGGCTTGGGTTCCCCTAGCTTCCTCCACGGCTGGAACAGCAATCCAATGTTCTGGAATAGCTATCCTATGATCCCCACTCCCACGAGGTTCCGGAGTTGACTGCGGTGTTGAACTTGAGGTTGTCATTGATTGTGACGGAGCAAGGATTGAGCTGCACCCGCTTCGTATCCCCTTTGGGTCCTTGATCTATCGGAACTTCCCTCTTGAGAATTCTGCTTGGTGACTACAAAGGATTCCAAAACGCTTACACCCTTCCTCCAAAGATCTTTTGCAACCCCTGGATGGAGCGCTTGCGCTTCACACCCTTTTCCACCTACCAATCTTACCTTTGCTCATAGGAATTTTAGATTTTTTTTTTGGATTTTTTTGGTTCAGTCAGGCTTGAAACGAGAAATATCTTTTGCAGTCTAAAACGAGTTTTAGAAATATCCTCACATGGAAGTATCACTTTGGAGATTGACTTTCATTCTTGGCGATAGTATCTAGATCACTTCATTGATATAGCCAAATTGCCAGGCAATTTCAATTTTACTTTACTTGTTATGACCATTTTCCTTTTAACTTAGCAGAACGAGAAAACAGAACACTTTAGACGAGAAACAAAATTTGACATGGACGCATTTTAGGGAAGTTGAGGTAGCGCTCGGGAATTGATTGCTAATATGCAATGGCCGAAGCAGCCACTAGAACGGAAAAATCTTCCGTGCAAGTCGAATTGCATCAGGAATTAATTTATATTATTTTAATGACAACAAACTAAGGATTCATTCTCCACACCTGAAACGCTGGCATTTTTTGCGCCGCTCGCCGCAGCACCTGTCAGGTCAGCTAGCCGGATCAGCTAGGTCTAGCCGGAGCAGCTAGAACTGACTGATCTGAGCCTGGCCGGAGCAGCCAGAAGTTGATGATTTGAGTCTGGCCAGAGCAGCCAGAACTCGCTGCGACTCAGTGGATGCCGCTCCTTCTTTGCATGGGTCCACCTGGAGTCTGGACAGCGATAATTTTTAATTCTGCCATACAGGACAGGAGCATCACCTGTCGCCACCGATGAAAGCAGCTGGTGCCGGATAGTAGCCCTGCTGAGGCCAGTAACTGCTGGTGCGGATGCATAGACAGACGCTGCGGCTGCCTCTCATTGCGTTGACCTCCGGGCGCCGAAAGCGTTTGAAAAGGTCCTTGTCCTCTTTTGTTTTGCTCGCTTCAGTCCTTTTCCTTTCTTTGCCTGGCTGTTTTTTTTCGTCGTCGTCTTCGTCTTCCGTCGTCCTTTCTTCGTTCTTTTGTAGCAGTCGTCGCCCTTTCGTCGTCAGGCTGCCAGCTTGCTGGGCATTGCGTGCCTGCCACAGGAGTGCGTCCGGGCAATCGTCGATCACCACTGTCGCTTTGATTCGACTTGTCATGCGCCGCTTGTCCTCGATGTTGGTGACCAGGTACACTCTCTCAGGGAGAATTCCCACTGACTCCGCATGTCTTGCCACCCAGCGGACACGGCCGCCAGTGGGAATGTAATTCACAGAGCTTGCGACGGCAACAGAATCTTCCCCATAGTGGTGTTGCCAAAGCTGTACCAGTGCATATGCACCCACACAGCTTGCGACGGCAACAGAATCCCCATAGTGGTGTTGCACCAGTGCATATGCACCCGGCGGGGAGGCTTTGTCATTGTAGATGGTCCTTCCATCATGCTTGCCGCCGAGCACCGTCCACGCACCGCTCGAATCCAGGCACAGAGTCGGCGGGACATCGCCCGCTGGCATGGCCGGAGCAGCCAGAGCCAGCAGCAATAAAATTCTAAGCCGGAACAGCTTGAAGTTGCAAAGGTCAATCCAATGCCAAGCCGGAACAGCTTGTGATTGGAAATTTTCAATACTTTTGAGCTTAAAGACATTCGACAACGAGTTTAAAAAATAATTTCATTTGGAAGTATCTGTGTGTAGATTGATTTTCACTCAGATCACTGCGTATATACACCCACATTGTCAGGCAATTTTTACTTTTTATCTAGTCTTACGACATTTTTAACTTTGCAGAACGAGAAAATACAGAACACTTTAGACGAGAAACGCATTTGACATGGACGCTTTTTTGATCCGATAGCGACGTTGAGAAGTCAGGAAATTAATTAAAGCCACTAATTAAATAGGTAATCAAATTCTTATGGCCGAAGCAGCCACTAGAACCGAAAGCGTGCAAGTCGAATTGCGTCAGGCATTTGAAGGCTTCATAACCCTTCTTCATCTGACGTCGGCNAATTCTTATGGCCGAAGCAGCCACTAGAACCGAAAGCGTGCAAGTCGAATTGCGTCAGGCATTTGAAGGCTTCATAACCCTTCTTCATCTGACGTCGGCACGTCATTGTTTTCAGTAAACCATCGAATCCCTCTGCGTTGAATCATCTCTTTGCGAAGTTTGAAAGCNGCTTCATAACCCTTCTTCATCTGACGTCGGCACGTCATTGTTTTCAGTAAACCATCGAATCCCTCTGCGTTGAATCATCTCTTTGCGAAGTTTGAAAGCCAGTTTCCAAGCTGCTTTGGAACTTGTTTTTTTGAGATAATTATACTTCTTCATCATCATGTTGGGTGGCATCCTCGTTAGCAAGCGCTTCTGAATTTCACGATAGTCTAGACATTTCTGTGCCATGGCCGGAGCAGCCAATGCCAAGGAAGGTGCGCAGCGACGGCAACAGAATCTTCCCCATAGTGGTGTTGCCAAAGCTGCACCAGTGCATAGGCACCCGGCACGGATGCTTTGTAGATGGATTTTCCATCATGCTTTTCGTCCTGGTTGCCGCCGAGCACCGTCAACACACCGCCGGAATCCAGGCACAGCGTAGGGGCAAAGTCCCTCGCTGGCATGGCCGGAGCAGCCACAGGCAAGAGCAATAGCCAAAACAACTTCCAAGCCGGAACAGCTTGTGAAGTTGCGATTGTTCAATGCCAAGCCGGAACAGCTTGTGAAGTTGTCAAGGGTCAGTCCAATGCCAAGCCGGAGCAGCTTGCGATTGGAAATCGTCAAGGTTTTTCGAATTTAGTGAGCTTTTAAAAGCTGCGGCGACATGCACTGAGAGTGTGTGTGTGTGTGTGTGTGTGTGTCCGTGCGTGCGAGCGTCCTCGAACTCTAGTTTGGTGATTTTGAAACGAGAATTCTGTTTTGAAGCTTGTAAGGAGAGGGCTAACAGTCCTCTCCTTACAAGCCGAGCTGACAGCGGCGAAGTGTGTAAGGAGAGGACTTTGAAAGGACTTTTTGAAAAAACAACTTTTTTCGACAGTCCTCTCACAGCCCTGTCCTTACAAGGCTTGCTGACAGCGGCGCGGTGTGTAAGGAGAGGACTGTTAGACCTCTCCTTACAATCCGGTTTTAGCAATTTTAAGCTAACAGTCCTCTCCTTACAAGCCGAGCTGACAGCGGCAAAGTGTGTAAGGACCATCCCGCTTAACGGATTTTTTTTCGGCATTTGAAAACAAATACATATCTGTTGGGTCCCGCTTAGCGGATTTTTTTTCGACCTGCCAGTGATGGTCACTAGATTTTAAAAAAGCTCTTCTCCGCCTTCTCCTCCTTAGGCCTCCTCCTCGTTTATCTCCTCCTCTCTGTCATCGCCAGCTGCAGATCGCAGTGGGCACTGCCGGATTTCATCTGCCAGCTCCAGCCAAATCTAACTAGAAAGAGCGATTATTTTCAAATAACGATAACAAAGCAACAGAAACGAGAAAACCAAATAACTTCCAACAACGGTTTTTTCCTGCTTTTCAAAGAAGCTAGAAACCATAACTCTTAAATTCTTACTTAGGTTAATTAATGCAAGGCTGGTAGTAGGTGAAATGTGTCAGGGTCATCCCGGCCTAGAATTTAAAACTTACTTTATAGTTCAAATAATGGGCCCTTTAATTCTTTCATGATGTCAATAATGGGGTCGTATATAGGAATTTAATCTATGAACTTATTGGAACATGCGGTGTCATTTTTTCTGCGAAAGTGTCGCCGATGTTCACTGTCAACCATTCAGTCTACTCATGGCCGGAACAGCCAGAAGTAGCCGCTGAAGTTGATTCAGCGTTCAGATTCCAGCAGCCATTCGGCTGGATTTCATGCCATGTTGGCAAAAAACAGGCATCGCTCATGCCAAATTCCAGAAATTGGCGTAACACTGAATGTCGATTCCAGAAAGCCTTTCGGCTGGATTCAAGCCTTTCGGCATCGCTGTCAGACATTCAGTCAGGCCATTCACGCCAAGTTCTGATTGGCATACGATAGGCGCAGGCTCTGCTCCAGCTCGACCCTGTGGCAGAACACCACATACATCATCAACAGCCCACGGGGTTCACCCTGGCTGCGAAACAGCATGCTGTTCCACGACCCTTGGCTCTCCAGGTAGAGCCGGCCGCTCCTCGGATGCCAATGACGAGGGTTCATACCACCACTAATTTCCCTGACCATTGGTGGAAAAAAGAACAAATTAGAGGCAAGGAAAAACTTCCAAGCCGGAACAGCTTGTGTAATTGTGTCAGTTAATTCCAAGCCTGAACAGCTTGTGAAGTTGCGATTGGGTCTGTCCAATGCCAAGCCGGAACAGCTTGCGATTAGAAATTTCAACAAGGCTTTCCGAACATTGAATTTTTCGTTATGAAATCCCCGTTCATTCAAAGAAAATATAAAAGGTGGAAAACATTGATTGATTGCAAATGGCTTGGCACGTCGAAAGAAGCTCAAGCTGCCGTCGTCCCACATCACCAGCCATTCCTGGGAGCACCACATGAAGCGGAAGTCCTGGTACTTCCAGACGGTGGCCCATCCTCTGTTCCAGTTTTGCTCGCTAGGCGGCAACTGCACCGACGACGCCATTGCTTCGCAGGAACTAAAAAGCGCCACGTGTGTAGCCCACACAATTGATGTTTGTTGCTGGTTAATCCAATTCACGACAAATTAAGATTAAACTATTGATCCAAGAATGGCAATTGCGTGCCATGGCAATAGATATTCGAATGAACTGACAAAAGCGAGCAATGCTTTAAAAATTCATTACAAAGTGCTGTGGCGCGTCCCTGCCCTGATATGACTGAGAAATGCACAGGAACTTTTGCTCCATGGGTGGGTAACTTTCCTTATCAAAGTCTTTTTCCTTTCCGCGTGGCCTCTCTTCACCTCGTCAAACAGGCGACCCTGCCGAGGCCGAAACAGCCTAAGACAGGTAGCGCCGAACTGCGTCAGCGTGATTTTTGCTTTTCACATGCTTGGAAAAATTTTCCTTCTGCAGGCCAGCTTCCGTTGTCAGCGCCAGCGCACCCTGCTGACCGACAAGCTTTGCAACCAATCCACCAAGGTTCCTCTTGCTCGTCCAGCCACGACCCAGCATTGACATTGGAAATGTCCAAAGGAAAGCTTTGCTGCCATTTTGCTCCCAGCTTTTGCCATTTCTTCCACGCAGGGCTGCCTGACATCACAACCCCTAAAAATCTCCAAGGAAAGCCGGAACAGCTTCGCCTTCGAATTTTTGCGGGAGCAAGGGAAGCCGGAGCAGCTTCGCCTTGAAGCTGTGAGGCTAACAAACGAGGATGCAAAATATCTTTTAGGAGCAATAAAATATCCTCCAATGTGCTGCGCCCAGTGGTGCTCCCGTTTTGCAAGGCAATTGCCAAGTGACTGGCCACACAGGACTGACATGTGCCAAAGCTTGTAAAAGCTATTTCTAGTTGAATGGGACATACACATCCTGTACATAACATTTCTCAGGCGTAGCAGGACTAGGAACCTTTGAGGTCATGCTTTTCCCCACTGCTTGACCTGTG
>BGPT01003637.1:22179-34455 GCA_003297045.1 Symbiodinium sp. clade C Y103 | reverse complement strand
ATACTACATGCATTGCATAGACACGTGACATGAAGAGGGAAACCGACCACAGGGGGAGGGGGGGGAGGGGTGATTCAGACGAAGCAAAAAGTTGCAGCAGGAGAACAGAGGAACAAGTACAAGCCAAGAAGAGAACAGGAACAACACCTTCCAATCAGACACGCCGGCAGGCCGGCGGATTTCCTAAAGCTCGGTGATTTGCCTACGAATATCCCTGGCCCTATCCTCCAGCTGCAAGCTGTTGCAGGTTGAGTTCATCCAACCGGTAGGTCTCCTCACCATTCGCGGGTTGGAGACTCGAAAACTTTTGCTGCGGGACATCCACTTGGCCGGATGGTAGGACAATTTGGCTTTGCCATAGGGCCATAGGGAAAGGATAGAGAAGTGCAAAATGCATAAATCTATGATAAATGTGTCAGAAATTTACATTTCGGTTCTTTCCCACAAATTACAATGGAGGCCCAACCCAATCGAACCCAATTCTTCGTTTGCCATGTAACTTCAGCCAGGCCAAGCTACAGGGTGATCTCGTGTGCTGCCAATGTGTTCCAGGCTCAGATTGATCAGATTGGAGCTACGAAATGATCCACATTCCCAGAGGAAGGACCACTGTTGGTTACATACAGTGTACATACTCAGTTTGAAAATGTTTGACATCTATCAGGACATCTATCTTGTCGTTTGGGTTTCCTTTCCCACTTCTTTGAGATCGCTCTATCCATACTGGGCTTGTGTTTCAGAAAACAACTATCTAGAGGCCATGATTTTCAAAGGTTGGCTTCCTCCAGCTTGCTCAGCGGTTGACTTCAGCATAGGATTTTTGCAGACATCATCCGTGAGATTTTTTGCAAAAGCCCATCCACAAGTTGGCCCTTTTGGCCTGGGCTGCAAAAGGCTGGGAATGAGCACAATCGAAGGCTCAAAGAAGGGAAACTCCGACATGTTCACAGGCTGCAAAGCCAAACACCGAGCCCAGTTTCTTCGAAGAGGTGGATGGCAATAGTAGCTATGGCAGCTATGGCAGCTTGCTCTTCACAATGTACTTGGTGAAGATCTCCGGCTTTCTTAAAATGGAGGGAATCCCAGAGCCCCATCATGTGCTGAAGCAAAAGGGTTTACTTCATCCTTGGCAGCCCGGGATGTTCAGCATCTTCATTTCGCACCGGCTGGGAAGAGAACATACTGATCGCAAAGGCAGGACTGGAGATGAGATGTACTGGTCATCACATTCTCATACATGCTCAAGGCTGTGAAGTCTTCAAGAGACCCCAATTTGTTGGTCACCCTCCTTGAGCTTCGAGCAGCAGTGAATGACCGTCGCCGGAATGAGTTGCAATGATGGTGAAATCTCCGGAGCAGCTCCGAGTTCTTCAGGACGCCATGGCTGATCTACATTCCAGTTTCGACCCCTTTGGTTTCACAACACTGACCAGCACATGTGGCGGGGGAGATTTCACCGGTGCACCCAGTGGAGCATTGGCAGCAGAAGCTGAAGCAGCCTTGAAGGAAAGTTCGAATGGAAAGCAGAGCAGCTGCGCGATCAGCTGCGTGATGACTTTGTTCATTGATGTTAATCAAGTGGTTTTCCATGTTTTTCCTATGTTTTATTGCTGGGCCCACCATTTCATGATTTTCCAAAAGGAACGTGGGGAATGCGACAGTTCACTCCGGTGATATGCAGGGAGGCAGCAACCTGAACCGAAACTATGGTATTCTGCCCGGCCTTACACCGCTTCATGCTGCAGCGTGGATTGGTGATCCTGAAATCACCTAGCTCTTGCTGCACTTCAGGGCTGATATGCGAGCATCTAACAGACGCGGTGATTTACCAGATTATTTGGACAAGGAGAGTGGGGCATTTCACCTATTGACACTACTTACAAAATCTTTGTAGCAATCTGAATTCAAGCTTCTCTTGCAGACATGTCAACTGGACTTTCAAATCTTTGCCGTGTTCAATCAAGATCAACCGAGTCTTCACAGCTCCGCTGTGCTTCTCAGATCCGTTCATAGTCTTCATTTTCGGGCGAGCTGAAGAGAAACCGCAGCCGCTGCTTGGGGCTGAACCGGCTGAACCACCCACTACCCCACAACCAACCTCTGCAAGAGTCCATCCGCTGCCAGTGAGGCCTTGCAACATCACGGCGACTCAGAAGCAATGGTCTGGTTCAGCTATCATTTGTTACTTGTGCTATCGGCTATAATTAATACTTTATGATACTTTATGTATCTTGATCATCATCATTTTTCATCCTTTATCATCCTCTTCGTTGTCATCGTCAACAACCATCCTCGCATATGATCTCCTAGTGCTGCTCAGCGCAGACCACATCCGTGGCAGGTGTCTGGCTACAGATTGGCTGCTGATGATCAATTGCAGGCCTGGGAGTGGTGCGGCTTGTGCTGATGATCCTGTCACTGATGATCCTGTCAGTTTGAGAGTTGGTCAAATGTGAAAAGGTTATGATAGGTTGAACGCTGGATGCACAAATTCACAACATGGAATAGTCGGTGGGTGGTCTTGGAATGTCTTGGAATGTCTTGGAATGTCTGGAACACCTCTTGCCTTCCATCCCTATTCCGTGTGGGATGATCTCCCCTTGACCAACAGTTTTTGGAGCTGTGGCAAGGTCTGTTCAGTGAGCAGTGGCTGTGGCAACACCACCGCCTGTGCAGCAGCTTGGGCCTTGGGGGTGGGACACTGATCCATGCTGATTCCAAATCCTGTAGGTTCATTGTAGATGCATATAGACGCATCATGATGCATGGCCAGAGTCTGCAGATTCAAAAGCCGCATATCTTCAAGTCTGTGGTATTTTTGAAGACCCACAATTCGGGAAGCTTCCCATTGTTGGATATCATTGGGGTCCGTGAAAGCAAATACTTATTATATACCTTCCAGGCAACGATCTCGAAGTCAAAGATCATGACCGTCCTGCAACAAAAATGCATCAGTCAAGGGTCCGGAATTTTGTTCGTTTCACGAGATGTCGCCATGCCAGGCTGGACCCGATGCCCTTGCAGGGTGAATTCTGGCATGTTGGAGGGTAGCGGCCTGGGCTGAGGGCCCTCAAAAGCAGAATGGGGGTGATGTCTTGGCGTTAGTCAAATTTCACCTTAAAAAGTCAGAAAGAACAACCACTTTCAAGGAACGCTAACGGCTGTAGTGGTGTTGGTATGCTGTTGGTTCTTCTTGATGCTGCGCTGGTCCTTGGGCTCAAGTGCCCAAATCTGTCACTTTCGGTGGGTTCGTGCAATACAATTCATGGAGAGCAGCGTTTCCTCTTGAGGTGGGCCGGATAGAAATCAGGGAGAGTGTTGCAACTCTCTCGCATTGGGTCCTCTGAAGGACTGTCAGATCGAACTTTGTAACGAGACCATCATCATTTCTTTGGAACTTGAACAGGTGAATTTCCCTCCGTCAAATATGCCTTCTGTTCGGCTGTGGGTCTAGAGTCTAGAGTCTAAGAGTTTCGTAAGTTGGAAGCACAGCACTGGCTCTCGGTTCAGTTATTTCTTTTTTCAGAGTGAAGAACTTCCCCCTCCATGGCATGCTCGGGTGTCTCCCAGACAGAAAGAAAGCATAGGTTGCATAGGCAGCATTCAGTCTTTCTGCAGACAATAGAGCCAAACAGCTGGAATTTCTAATCATCTTTAACTATAGTTCATGGCAGTGAGCGCCGTTCAGGTGCGCGTCGGACGATGCTGTTTGGAACGTTCCTTGTCGATCTGAGCCGGCATGCCTTTTCCTTTTTTAGTTCACATTCAACCTATTTTAAAGTGAAGTATGTCGCTAAAACATCTCAAACCATCTCAAACCAACATTTCAATTTCCAGCCTCCATTCATGCGTTCCAACAGTGCTCCGAGGACATGCAGAGGGCGAGTTGCGGTGCTTTACTTATTGCACCTGAGGCCCGGGAGGGTGGAAGGCACAGTGAAGTCCAGAGCACCATAGCTGGATGTGCCTGGTAGGTGCACTATGGCTGACCAGCGAGTGGCAACAGGGAGGCTGGCAGGGACTTGGTGGGTTTGTACAGTTCTATTGATTAATCAGTGACAAGTGACAAGTCCTGCGCCTGCGAGATAATAATCTAACTCAAATCACCTCAAGTGAATTTAAGGTTGGAGTGTTGCTTCTTGGTATTCAATAATCTTGTTTGATACTATTTGGAGATAGTGGACAAAGATCATGACATTTCACCTCGGCATTATACCCCAACACACTTTTAAATTGCAAGAATGACCAAGGCGCTATGCAAACAATTCTAGCAAGGGCCTTTGGACCAACCAGCTCTGGCCAATTCACCATCCAAGTGTATGAAGTCTAAAGAGACATGGTGTGAAATTGGGATGGAACCCAGGACGTTGCGCGTAAACGTCAAACATGTGCGTGAACGTCAAACATTTTTTGAAATCATGAAAGACCCATCGTTTAGCCGATCATTTTGGGAGTTGGGCTGTCCCAGGTCTGTTGTGCAGCTGAATTATCACACCCAGTTCTTCGACTGTGGCACAAATGGCTCGAGATGCAGAGCGTGTGTTTTGACGACTCTTTGAATACGATTGCCATTTTGCGCATTTCCAATGATACAGGTAAACGTGTCGGTACCAAGTGGTTGTAGTAAAACTCTGTCGCTTCCGGAACTCTCCAAAGTGGGGGACTTAAAGCTTCTGGCTCAGAAATCCTTTGGACAGGGGTTCCTGAGACTTGTCACCGTGAATGGACGGGTCCTGACCAACCTCATGGACTCTTTGCACGCTGCTGGGATTCAAGAAGGAGAACACCTAACTGCTGTAGTGCAACAAGTAACCGTAAGTGCAGCAGAGGCAGCTTTTGCTGTGTGGTGCTGTGGAAGTGACAGGCTAGTCACCTGGGGCGATCCACGGATTGGTGGTGACAGCTGCGGTATTCAAGATCAGCTCCGGAGCGTGCAGCAGGTTCAGGCCACGGCATGTGCATTTGTAGCCGTGTTAGCCAATGGTTCGGTCGTTACCTGGGGTGATGGCAACTGTGGTGGTGACTCCTCCACAGTTCAAGACCGGCTCCAGAACGTGCAGCAAGTTCAGGCCTCCGATACCGCATTTGCTGCAATTCTAGCCGATGGATCAGTCATTGCCTGGGGCGATCCTGACTTTGGCGGTGACTGCTCCCCGGTTCAAGATCACCTTTTGAACGTGCAAAAAGTTGAGGCCACCGATAGTGCATTTGCTGCAATCTTGGCTGATGGATCGGTGGTTACCTGGGGCCATCCAAACAACGGTGGTGACTGCTCCGCTGTGCAACACGAACTGAAGAAACGTTCATCAAATTCATGCTACAGGACGTGCTTTTGCCGCAATCTTGGCGGATGGATCGATCGTTACATGGGGCCATCCAGATCATGGTGGTGACTGCTCCTTGGTTCAAGATCACCTTTTGAACGTGCAAAAAGTTGAGGCCACAGATAGCGCATTTGCTGCAATCTTGGCAGATGGAACGGTCATTACCTGGGGTGATACTGACTGTGGCGGTGATTGCTCCCCGGTTCAACATCAGCTCCAGAATGTGCAACAAGTTCAGGGCACAGGACGTGCCTTTGCAGCGATCTTGGCCAATGGATCAGCAATTACCTGGGGAAATAAAGATTGGGGTGGTGACAGCTCTGCCGTTCAAGATCAGCTGCAGAATGTTCAGCAAGTTCAGGCTTCACGGTTGGCATTTGCCGCCATTTCAATGGATGGTTCGGTAGTTGCCTGGGGTCATCCAGATCACGGTGGTGACTGCTCCTCCGTTCAAGATCAGCTCAGGAATGTGCGACAAATTGAAGCCACTGGAAGCGCATTTGCTGCGATCCTGTCTGATGGCTCACTTGTCGCCTGGGGGGATGCAGACTGTGGAGGTGACTGCTCAGCGGTTCAAGAGCAGCTTGCGTATTTGTAGTGTCCGACGTGTCCTAGTCCTGGCCAGCAGCGAATTGACCTGCGGCAAAAAACAAGTCTTTGAGTTCCTTTCCCAACAAACAGCTGTAGCTATAAACACCAGATCACTTGAACCTCCACAAAATGGTGCATCGACATTCGACATCCCAAACCCTGGACTCTCACAAAGTCCATGTGTTGTGGACTGCTGTGGTCGGCAATAAAGTCTCTTTTCCAAGCAGAGCAAACAAAAGACACGCTGCTGAACACACATACACACACACACACACAAATACTGCATTTGGTGCTCTCTGCAGGCTGGGAGAGGGTGTATCGTCCATGATGCGACGAGATGGGAGGCCAGTGATGCAACCGAAAGGGTCGGGGCGAAGCTGCGAAACTAATTAGAAGTTCCACAACATATCTCCATAACAACTAGGCCGTCAGGTTGTCGTCTTAGCAAACTTGAGGCCGTGAAGCCAGTCACCGCAACGTTCCTTTCTAACTGGGAAAGTGATGATTTTTCGCAAGCATTTAAGGCTTGCAATGGATTGAAACAGGTTCATCAGCCTTGCATACATGCTAGCTAGCATTGCAAATCAATGCTTGCAACGAAGTTCCGGATACGTTTGGCCGTGAAGCAAAAACGCTCAGCCGCTTTAGCATTGTATAGCCTTGTGTTGGTATGTTCCAAGCTTGATTGTAGATCCCTGAACATCAGCACGTGGAGGTCAAATGATTCTATCTTAAGCTTTTTCTCAGGAGGTTTCGTAAAGATCAGCAGGGGAATCATAAAGGTATGTGCAGAAGGTCTGAGGATCTCAGGAAGGCCTCCAGTTTTACAATTTTGTCGCCCAGTCTCCAAGATCTTTTTCGGTACTCCGCAATCCTTCTGTGAGCTTAAGGTTTCCTAAGGTTTCCTGTCAAATACCCAGGACCTCCAAAAGCAGCTGAGATTCTCATGAAGTCTTCAAAGTACATACTGATAGATGCTGAGAAGCTCCGCTGTATCCATAAAGGACGCACCTGGCAGACCTTGGGCAGTTTCAGGTCCGAAGCGAACCTTCGTTCCATGGTCTCTGTAGATGATGCAGCGGCTTTCACAGTGTCGAGCACACGGGTCCTTGTGCAGCTTGGCTTTGTGAGAAGGTGATTCAGTGATAGGGAATGATATGGTAATCCAATGTCAGATCATTCGTCCAGCCATATTGCCATACTAAGCCACAGTGGAGAACGTCTTTCAGATGCCTCTAAGCACGATCAATTCCGGAAGCTGAACGAAGAAAGTGCGAAGTCACGTCTCAGTCCTTCAAAAGTCTGGGAGAAAAGATTGCAGTGCTAGATGTTGTTCTTCGGGTGCCATCTAGGACGTTACTTGTATGTAGGAATGTAGAATGTAGAAAGAATTGCTGGCTTGTGTATGAAAGAATCGGAGTGGACATAGCTCGATTTCCTTATTAGTTGTTTTATGTTGTTTTTCCATTTTTTTCCCCGGCTTCTGCGACATTATCACTTTCTGCCAAGCTACAACCAACCAAGGAGTCGGGAAAGTTCGAGAAAAACGGTAAGTGCCACAAATGCTGGAAGACTTGTGCGGAATGCAAAGGCCCCGCACGCAACCACTGCACTGTTTGTATCTTGACCTGCAAGGAATGGGCTTTCGGTATCTTTGTTTTCTGGAGACTGTTAGAGTTAGGATGCGAACCGCAGGTTCGGCACGTTTTGAACCTTCGAATTCTCTAACGGGACCAAACAAGTTGTCAGCAACCTTTTTTGCCAGAATCTCAAACTCCGCCGAATCCAGCCCGACAAAACCCCCCCAACCCAACCACACTCCGCAGTAGTGCAGTATCCAGTGCCTGTGAGAGTTTTGGTGAATATCGGCGCCACCAAAAGAGCAGTTCAAGATAGTTCAAGCATGTTCAAGTGACATTGTGACCATCCTGCCCCAAAATCATGCCACCCATCCCATCCGTGGCGGGTACATGAACATTTTTGCCACCCCACCCCAAGAGACCCCCACACCCAAACAAGCCTGCTGTGCAGGCTCAGAATGGGTAGGTGGTCCTTGAAGCATCTTGAAACACTGTACTTCCCGACCAGATTTGTGATTGGGCCTCGGGCCACCAATTGCCGGAAGGTAAGCCAGCGTTACCTATCATACATCAGCGTGGAGGTTGTGTACGCGTGCCTGGGAAGAAAACCTTTTCATAGGACATTTTCTGGTTTCATGACATGTAATTACTACCCTTTGGATTCTGTGCTCAAATATTTTGCGCAAGTATCAAGAGCTGAGTCAGTCATTTGCTTGGACTGCCATGAAAGAGGTCACATACTACCTCATTCCGTACCTTTTCTTGGCACAGACAATTTTCCTTAGGAACCCCAAGAAGGAAAACTTTTCAGAACCCAACCATCCGACCATGATCAACAGATGTCAACAACTTATAGAGTAACGAGGGATGAGATTTTCAGCAAGACATTGTCCAGGAGTATGATTCATATGGTATTGATATGCTAGCATCATAGCTGCAGCCATCACCGATCCAAGTCCTGCGAAGCGGGCTATTTTGTCAGCCAGGATCCACTTGTGCTGAGTGGAATAGCTGCATCTGGGAGAATTGCAGTGATTTTTGCTGTTTTGCGGCCAGTTCTTTTTTGATGTATGCTGGAAACACATGTTAAGTGCTAGAAACGGCATCAACATTTTGGCAAGGCCCAGGGCCTGTGCCCAGGACATGCCATTCTTATTCATTTTACCTAGACACCACAAAGACCCATTGCTTCCGAAGCTTCATCCATCTATGAATCCCAGCACGCAGGAGACACAGAAACGCTGCGTAAAGTGTGAATTTCCCTGCAGCACCTGCTATGGCAACTTTGATCAACTCAGTGTCCTGTGTCCTGGGGGCGGAAGACCAGGCAACGCGCAGCTTGATGGATAGCCTTTGCAGTAAGATAAGACCACACACCCTTCAGCCTCAACCATTGGACGAAGCGTTTGCATACACATGACATGCACATGTCGTCCTGCGACGCATTCTAAGGGAACGCTACAAGATGCACCCGTGGCTTGTCCGATTTCATTCGATTCTCCAGATTGACATATATGTAATACAGTATGTATACATACACAAGTATTATATATCTATATCTATATATATATAATATATATATATGCATAGAATGAATATAAAATTAAAAATATGTATATATATATATATACATGTACACACACTTACATACACTATTTGCCGTATATATTATGTTTATTTACCGTATACATCACGGGTATACGGTATACTACATTCAAATCATCGGCTATTCTGAGGTAGATTGGTATGTTCATTGGAAGCTGACACTCCCATTTTCCGGAAAGGACGCTGCGGTGACAGATTTTGGCTCTGGCAGGCTGTCACAAGAAGAGTGGGAAGGTGGCTTTCAAAGGTCGCTGTGTAGAGGAGTGCCCTGAAGGAAGATATCCAGCGGAGGCAAGTCTCAGGGGTCATGAATGGGTGAGCCTCGGGGTTTGGAGATGCCCGGATCTTAACTAGCATAACTGCAGCATAACTAGATATAACGAGCAAAAGCTCGCGATCCTTTGAAGGATATGAGAATGCACTTGGTGTCCATCATGGCGACCCGTCACTGCCGTGAGGGACTGTGGAAACATTGCATTTGAAAAAACACATGCATTGAATCCATACTACAAGGGCTGCTTCAACCCTTCTCATAGCATGCCAAGATTGGTCCCTCGTCTCGCACCCTCAGAGGGTGGTCGAAGGTCGTAAGCTCATCCAGGAGGATGAACATTTCAAACAGGTTTCATCATGTTTCTAAGCTGTTTTCAACAGATGGATGCCCCAAGACCCCATCATCCACACATTCAGGGTACCCAGACATTGATCCACACTCTGACTCTTTGCCCCGTTCTTGCAGGGACATTTCAAGGGAGCTTGCTCGAAATGTGACGAATCGTGCAAAACTTGCTGCTTGGAGAGGGTTAGCGGTTTGCGATTTGGGGGAGAACTAATGACCTCACACAATGGGATGGTGATGAAGGGTTGAGCGGCAAGAACATGAAACAACGCAAAAACTCCGAATCATTTGAGCTTAGCATTGACAGCAAACACAGCAATAAGTCCTTGGGACGAGTGTTGAACATATGTGGGTTTACAGAGGAGCGGGTTATACCCACGACTATACTTGAGTACCCACAATTGAAAACTTTTTTAACCACGACAAATTCAAGCAGGACATGCCCGACAATCTTGGGCTCCTGGGGAGCTCCATTCCACTCTATTTGGGAATACGAGCCGGCCGTATTTGAAATACGGGACCGGCCGTATTTGAANGACATGCCCGACAATCTTGGGCTCCTGGGGAGCTCCATTCCACTCTATTTGGGAATACGAGCCGGCCGTATTTGAAATACGGGACCGGCCGTATTTGAAATACGGGATTTCAAATACGGCCGGCTCGTATTCCCAAATAGAGTGGAATGGAGCTCCCCAGGAGCCCAGGAGCTGGGATTGGAGCTATCCCGTATTTCAAATACGGCCGGTCCCGTATTTCAAATACGGNAATAGAGTGGAATGGAGCTCCCCAGGAGCCCAGGAGCTGGGATTGGAGCTATCCCGTATTTCAAATACGGCCGGTCCCGTATTTCAAATACGGCCGGCTTGTATTCCCAAATAAAGTGGTATGGAGCTCCCCAGGAGCCCAGGAGCTGGGATTGAAGCTATCCCGTATTTCAAATACGGCCGCTCCCGTATTTCAAATACGGCCGGCCGGTATTCCCCAATAGAGTGGAATGGAGCTCCCCAGGAGCCCAGGAGCTGGGATTGGAGCTATCCCGTATTTCAAATACGGCCGGTCCCGTATTTCAAATACGGCCGGCTNGTGGAATGGAGCTCCCCAGGAGCCCAGGAGCTGGGATTGGAGCTATCCCGTATTTCAAATACGGCCGGTCCCGTATTTCAAATACGGCCGGCTCGTATTTGCAAATAGAGCGGAATAAAGCTCCCCAGGAGCCCAGAAGCTGGGATTGGAGCTATCCCGTATTTCAAATACGGCCGGTCCCGTATTTCAAATACGGCGGGCTCGTATTTCGAAATACAATGAAAAGTGAACGCCCTTAGTTATGCTTGTCGAGCACAAAAATAGTCGTGAACTAGGTTCTGCAAATAGTCGTGGTTGCCCCGGTCGTAATTATCGAGGGTACGGCTAAAGCAAGTCGTGGAAAACGATTGGTCAAAAAAGTCGTGCCTACGGCGGCGTCTCGGGTTTACAGTTCCTGCCACGTTTGAATAAAGGTAGCAACTACATAATATGGAAATTGCAGCCATTTTACGAAATCGTTTTCCGAACTTTGTTCATTGCAGAATACTTGGATTGGTTTGAGAGTAAAAATCAATGCTTGTTCACCCTTCTCAAGGCGACAACAAGGATTCCTGTCTGAGTTGTAGCGCACCCAGAGTCCTTGCTCCTCGGCAAAGCGTTTGGAACCTTTGGACCCTCAACTACTTCATCGTATCTCACGCATTCCCCAACTGTGTGGTTTCAGAGTTGGGGTTGGAACATCTGCAGAAGATGTGAAAGATATTCAACATTCAATTGTCTCACGGGATGGCGTCCTCGACTCCACCTGCTTCCAGTAGATACAACTTGGCAGGGTGTAACTGCATTAATTGAATTTAATTGATGGTTAGATTCGAAATAGTTGCTGTAGCTCTCTTGTTTGCACCACAAAAGCTGAACAACTAGTGAGGTAACGTGGCTCTTGCAGAGCTGAGGAAATTCATGCAAGGGAAAAACTACCCAAGTGCTTTCTCCGCTGCTATCCCGGAAGAGTTGCGGATGAGAAAACAAGGACTTGTGAGGGGACATAGAGGGAAGATGGCAATACTGTAGCAGCAAATGCATATAGATGCGTCTTCCATCAAGTTTCATCATTTTTTGTGGTTTTCTTATCCCTTTCAATGTAACCTCTTCTGCGCTGTGAATTGCAATTGCCTCATTTCCATTGGTTGCTGGAGTCCGCGGCAAGAAATGAGTCAGCAGGATCTAGCTCTTCTTTTTTGCACGATGGCACGGCTTTCTTATGTCATCAGAAAGGGGTCGAGTAGACTTTCACAGAGGACGCAGTTGCAAGTTGGTTATTTTGGGAAACTCAAGCAAACTACTGAGCACCTTGGTAAATCCTACAATGCCTCAGTATGGTTCAAGAGAGCAACTTCCTGCCAGGATTTGTGGCCCTTGCGATAAATCCTGCGCGACCTGTAGTTCTTCTCCCAGCCACATGGCCGGAAGTGACTGAAGCATGGATCAACCAGCCACATCAAATTGGATGGTGACATTTGACCAGGTTGTTTTC
>BGPT01003637.1:3745-21529 GCA_003297045.1 Symbiodinium sp. clade C Y103 | reverse complement strand
CGCAGATGGAGCTTGTCCCCTCCTTCAATTTCTTCTTGTAGACCGTTGAGCCAGATGGCTTTTATTTCCTCATGTTTTCTGCAGACTGGTGATCTAAAAAGAATTCAAATGATTCAAACAATTCTAAACATATCATTATCACAAACCTTTAGAAGACATATTCACCCCAGATTACCCAGGGTAATTATCCCAGATTGTCCCATTGCAGGATGACAAGGGCAGAGGAGTTTGCGAACCATGTCTCGGTATTTGCAAGACTTGCTACTTGGCGCAGTGTGGGTGATATATCCTCAGGATGCCTCAGATTTGTTGGTGGCCTGTGAAAACACTTGGAAGAACTGGAATAACATGAAAATGAAATCAAGCAAGCCAGTGATTCCATAGAGTTGTTATTCAAATGTACATATATATGATATACCACATTTTTCTCTTTGAATATCTTTGAAATATCTATATCAATGTATGTAAATGATTGTAAATGTGTAGTCCATGTATGTCAAGACATACGTATGTCATCCTATGGCAATGTCAATGTATGTGATATGCACTCTGCATTATTGGTACCTGTCGAGCGCGGACAAGCCGGGGGCGGAGGTCCCTGAGGGATAGGACGTCTTTAGCAGCAGCAGGAAAGGTTTTGGTATGACTTTGGATAAGATAATTTCATGATATTTCATGATTAAATTGATGACGGCACCAATGTCATGAGCCCTGGCATACACAGCGATGAATATGATGGCGGTTTTTGTACATGTCCTATGTTTTGTTTGACTTTGCCGTGACGTTATCGAACGCACTTTTTGTCCAGTGACAAAGCAAGTCGCAAAGTGACTGCACGTGGCCAGCAATGGTGCTTGCATGAGGGAAATGACTCGCGTCAAATACACCTTGGGCACGCTTGCATATTCGGTTGCTTTTAGCATCCTTGGAAGAGCGAGACGGAAATGGACAGGCATCAACCAGGCAGATGCTTCACAATGTTATTTCTAGAGGTGGCTTGCGACACTGAACCACAAAGCACATCAGTCCAGGGGCCAAACAGCAGCCAGGACATACCAGGACCGTTTTGCAGTGGTGACGATGTGACTTGCTAGGCCTGGTCACGAACTGCCCACAGGGTTTGAGTAATGGCAATGCGCTGGAAACAGCCAGCACTACGATCGACAACCCTGGCAGAAACTAAAAGCTGCAAGAACCACGATGCCTCTGGCTCCGCCATTTTGCTCCCATTTTGCTGGGACTCGTAATTCAGCAGATCAAACACGCAAACTCAAACTGGAATGGCGCATTTGCTGATTGACTCGAGTTGTGCGTCGCTCGAGAGAGAGATGTTCGCGGAGAATGCTGGAAGTCCCATTTGTTCAGATAACAGTACTGGGACTGGATTGTTTTTTTTACATGAGCAGAAATGAGCAGAACTGCTGACACAATTTTCAACAGGAGTCGGCTTCCGACCAAGGTGATGGCCCTACTTCATGTCTTAGTTGTTCCCCACCCAGATTTCTTGNATGAGCAGAACTGCTGACACAATTTTCAACAGGAGTCGGCTTCCGACCAAGGTGATGGCCCTACTTCATGTCTTAGTTGTTCCCCACCCAGATTTCTTGAGACTTGGTGGAAGGTTTGGAACTTCTGCACTCTTGAAAATCGATGAGTCACTATCGGACCGGCAGGGATTATTTGTGATTTTGAAATTTAATCTGATCAGAGGAGGCAAGGGAGCTGCGCGTTGATGATACGATAATTCGGCATTTTGCTTCTTTTTCTTTTGCACCAAACTCATCGATGCCTAGCACCAACTTCCTGCTGTTGTTCTGCTTAGGANCGCGTTGATGATACGATAATTCGGCATTTTGCTTCTTTTTCTTTTGCACCAAACTCATCGATGCCTAGCACCAACTTCCTGCTGTTGTTCTGCTTAGGACACGGCAAAAGATGGCAATATGAAGTGCTTTCCAGGATGTTTTCCGGGAAAATACCCTGACATAAAAGAGAGGCCTCTTGGCTGCGAGGGGCGCGATATGGTGTCGGGATATTGGCAGGAATGTCAGCCTGGCCACGCAATCCTTAGATGAGCTGCCGCTGTCCTGTGGATGAAGGTTCCTGCTTTGTTGTGGGCAGTGCTCACAAAGGATATAGTAGGGGGTGCAATTAAGAACACTTTTAGGTTGGCTTTGAGGGATGGAATTTTGCGTCTGCTAGTTGCAGAACATCACCCACATTGACAGCGCAGTACTTACTACGATGGCTCAGCAGGAATCTCTGAAACAGCAGGGTCCAGTCTATGCATTGCAAACAATTGCAGCAATTTGACAGTCTCCAGAAGTCCACGCAGCGCTTTCCCAGGCTTTGTCTTTCTTGTGACGACTCTTGCGCAACCTGTAGTTCTTCTCCCAGCCACATGGCCGGAAGTGACTGAAGCATGGATCAACCAGCCACATCAAATTGGATGGTGACATTTGACCAGGTTGTTTTCNACCTGTAGTTCTTCTCCCAGCCACATGGCCGGAAGTGACTGAAGCATGGATCAACCAGCCACATCAAATTGGATGGTGACATTTGACCAGGTTGTTTTCTAGCCAACCAGGCGGGAATGATGTCAATCATGCAGTAGCCTCCAGGCATTACCATATTGGTCCCTTTCGATTCTCAACCATCTCAGCCGCTGAGGCAACTGCACGAGCTGTCCCGAAGGAACTGCTCGACATGGCTCCAAGTGCGTGGAGGAGTGACTGATCCCCACGGCGAAACTTTTTTTGCCTCGCAGTCGGTATTTGGTTCTGCAGTGCGGCCACTGAACTCACCACTGAAGTGGATGCAGAGAGTATGCAGCTTTTGATCTGAGTATAGTCACGCACTGTCACATGACCCAAACTCTTCCACAGCAATTGGCTCACGGGGCTCTTGGGGCTTTTGGGGTGCGAGGAGTGTCCTGAGGGCAAGTACACTCGCAAGGCAAGCGTTTGGGCATAGGGACATAGCGAAGATAAAGCGGATACTGGGAAGACAAGGGCCTCTGGCAAAAGATGGGTTGGGCACTTTGACCAGGATGAATCGGGAGAAGCGTGATGCTGGGGGCCAAACTTCTCAACCAGCAACGGCGCCCGCAGATGGAGCTTGTCCCCTCCTTCAATTTCTTCTTGTAGACCGTTGAGCCAGATGGCTTTTATTTCCTCATGTTTTCTGCAGACTGGTGATCTAAAANCGCAGATGGAGCTTGTCCCCTCCTTCAATTTCTTCTTGTAGACCGTTGAGCCAGATGGCTTTTATTTCCTCATGTTTTCTG
This sequence comes from Symbiodinium sp. clade C Y103, assembly GCA_003297045.1. Lineage (NCBI taxonomy): Eukaryota > Dinophyceae > Suessiales > Symbiodiniaceae > Cladocopium > Cladocopium sp. clade C. The sequence continues at coordinate 18,243 of BGPT01003637.1, read as the reverse complement.
CAGACTGGTGATCTAAAATGAATTCAAATGATTCAAAGAATTCTAAACATATCGCAAACCTTTAGAAGACATATTCACCCCAGATTACGCAGGGTAATTTTGCCAGATTGTCCCATTGCAGGATGACAACGGCAAAGGAGTTTGCGTACCATGTCTCGGTATTTGCAAGACTTGCTACTTGGCGCAGTGTGGGTGATATATCCTCAGGATGCCTCAGATTTGTTAGTGACAAGTGAAAACACTTGGAAGAACTGGAAGAACATGAAAATTAAATTAAATCAAGCCAGTGATTCCATAGAGTTGTTATTCAAAGGTAGAGATAGACCAAATCTTTCCCTTTGAATCTCTTTGAACCAACTATATTCATGTGATATTCATGAACACTGCATTCTTTGTACCGGTCGAGCGCGGACAAGCCGGGGGGCGGAGGTCCCTGAGGGATAGGACGTCTTTAGCAGCAGCAGGAAAGGTCTTGGTATGATTTTGAATGTCATGAGCCCTGGCATACACAGCGATGAATATGATGGCGGTTTTTGTACATGTCCTATGTTTTGTTTGACTTTGCCGTGACGTTATCGAAAGAACGCCTCTATAGTATGTAAGATTTCGTTGGCATGCAAGATCCTCAGCATAGACAAGCCTCGCACTTTTTGTCCAGTGACAAAGCAAGTCACAAAGTGACTGCATGTGGCTCGCACTGGTGCTTGCGTGATCGAAACGACTCGCGTCAAATACACCTTGGGCACGCTTTGCGTATTCGGTTGTTTTTAGCATCCCTGGAAGAGCAAGATGGAAATGGACAGGCATCAACCAGGCAGATGCTTCGCAATGTTATTTCTAGAGGTGGCTTGCAACACCAACCACAAAGCACATCAGTCCCGGGGCCAAACAGCAGCCAGGACATACTAGGACCGTTTTGCAGTGGTGACGATGTGACTTGCTAGGCCTGGTCACGAACTGCCCACGGGGTTTGAGTAATGGCAATGCGCTGGAAACAGTCAGCACTACGATTGACAACCCTGGCAGAAACTAAAATCTGCAAGAACCACGATGCCTCTGGCTCCGCCATTTTGCTCCCATTTTGCTGGGACTCGTACTTCAGCAGATCAAACACGCAAACTCAAACTGGAATCGCGCATTTGCTGATTGACTCGAGTTGTGCGTCGCTCGAGAGAGGGGTGTTCGCGGAGAATGCTGATTGCTTTTTTTTTTCCCTCGATTCAACAGCAAAACACATGAGCAGAACTGCTGACACAATTTTCAACAGGAGTCGGCTTCCGACCAAGGTGATGGCCCTACTTCATGTCTTAGTTGTTCCCCACCCAGATTTCTTGNCGCGTTGATGATACGATAATTCGGCATTTTGCTTCTTTTTCTTTTGCACCAAACTCATCGATGCCTAGCACCAACTTCCTGCTGTTGTTCTGCTTAGGAGAAGGCAAAAGATGGCAATATGAAGTGCTTTAAAGGATGTTTTCCGGGAAAATACCCTGACATTAAAGGGAGGCCTCTTGGCTGCGAGGGGCGCGATATGGTGGCGGGATATTGGCAGGAATGTCAGCCTGGCCACGCAATCCTTAGATGAGCTGCCGCTGTCCTGTGGATGAAGGTTCCTGCTTTGTTGTGGGTAAGCGATGCCTTTTGTCTGAGACTGTGCTCACAAAGGGCAGTAGTAAAATCAAGAACACTTTTTGTTTTGTTTTGATTTTTTAAAAGGGGTGGAATTGTGCGTCTGCTCTCCCTTGGAAGTTGATGTAGCGTTTTTTTCCCAGGATTTGTCGTTCCTGTGACGACTCTTGCGCGACCTGCAGATCTTCTGCCAGCAACCTGGCATGATGCGACCGTATGCGACCGTGATTGTTTCTAAGTGCCTCATTCAGTTCAGTGCATAGTGTAGCATGAAGTGAAACATGCGCAAGATTGAGAGCAACCCTTCATGTGGACCAACCGTTTCGGCCACCTAGATGGATAGTGGTGTCCAACTTCAGCTCCACTGCTGAGGCAACTGCACTAGCTGTCCCAAAGAGTCTGTACTCGATGACTCCAAATGTGTGGACGAGTGTTTGATCCTGAGGGAAATGGTTGGAATCCGTTGGAAATGATGGATTGACAGTGGATCGACCTGGAGTGATTGGAGTGCTTGACACTTTGGACATCTTTGGACCTCATGGTCACGTCTTCCTGGGATTGAAAAGCAATGCAGCACTAGTGCCTAGTGTGGGATCGCAACCTGCTTGACCTCCCAAGAAAAGCAGGGCAAGGTTCTCCAAAAACCAGAAACCTTACTACAGTGTAGACCCATACATACAGTGTGATCTTTGAACAGAGCTGGCTAAATCATGCTCGTAGTGGGACCAGCAGTCTTGTTTCAGATGTTTTATGTTTTTGACTTTTGTAGCAGGCTGAGAGGTTGGAACAGCAAGACAGCTGCTGAATTTACAGGGCTAATTTGCTAACATTTGCCATCATTCGCCCATGCTATATTCCCAGTACCACCCACCATTCCAAGGTCCCAAAGGAAAGTTTAAAGCTGCCTCTGGTGCTTGCCAGAACTGTACTGCTCCATGTGCAAGCTGTGAGGGAAGCATGGCTGCAGTGGCAAAGTGCAGACCGAAGTTGCCAAGACCTAGGCCTATACTCTATACCAATCCACCAACAACAAGTATCATACGGTGTAGTACAGCTGTAGGCTATACAAGTTGATATGTGGGTGTGCCCAAAATCGGATCATGCCCTGAATATTTTGGTTTCCATGGTGTTCTGGGTCAATTTTGGGAAACTCATTGCTAAGAATGCGCAAGGGAAGCATTGAGGAACGACCATTTCAACGGGTGAGTGAAGCTGATACCTAATCTGCAGGTTGTTTTGTAGATGATTCATGCCCTCTGCTCATCATGTTGAGGGGCGCTGGCTATGTTTTTTGGACTATACTATACTATTTTCAGTCAAAGTAATGCGCACTGTCCCACTACATGCAAAATTGGCTCAGTGTTGAATTATCAAAATAAAAAAAACTAGACTTGGTTCTAGTATATGCAGTGACCAGGTAGTGACCAGGTGAATCCATACACCCACAGACCAATCAGACCATGCCTTTCAAGTTCGGTGAGTTCCGTGCGCGCGACATCAGTTCCTCTCCCATCGTTCCATCTCGTTCCATCTCGGTCTCAGACTCTGCAACAAAGTGCACTTCATGCGAAGCCAAGAAGGCACCGCAACCTGCGCAAGCTGCGCAACCTGTGGGGATTGAGGGTGAGGGTTCAATAGGCACAGCCCATCCTGAGAAAAGGAAAGAAATTCTGACTAAAAACGTTGTGACTGGAGTTGTACAGTTGTACATCGTTTGACAATGTTGTATCAAATTTCATCATTGTTATTTCTGCACAATGTTCGCAATCACAGCCACCGACAAGAGACTTGAATCAGATGCTTTTCAGTTGAGGGGTACCACATTCAGACAATGGTTTCTTAAGGTCATAGTCACCGGTCTCGATCGCCACCTTTGGAACATCAGAGCTTATTTGTTCTTTCATGCGGTTCCTGAAAAACATGGGTCTACACAAAATCAGCACAACTGTCCAAATCAACAATATACCTCTGCCCCTTTCAACTCCTTGAAATGGTCCTGCCTGAAAAAAGACCAACATACCTAGGATACTCTTGTCCCAACTCCAGGTTGCTCTCTAGGGTACTGCTTGTCAATAGCGCCACTGGAAAACAGTATTGTGCAATATTTAGAATTAAAACGTAACTCTGCACGTTTCTGCATTGGGGTGTTGGTTAATTGGATCATGCGCCTAGATGAGCAGCTGAGTATGTCAGCCATCATGTGCATCGCTCTTGACCTGCTACCATCAGGTCCTTCATGACTCTGTGACTTGGCGCTTGAACATGTTTCCATCAGCGAAAGCATGAGAAGCCTTCTCTGAGCGGCAAGACACAAACATGTCATAAGATACACATATAATCATGTATATATATATATGTATATATATATATATATGTATAGACACATCATATTCATCATATTCATCGTATATATATATATATACATATCATGTATTTATCACATTCACTATGAATTTCATCTGTTGTCTTTGTTTGCCTTCGTCGCCATTCTCCAAAGTTTAGCTCGCCACAATCAGAAGATGATGGTCGACCGGTGACAGGTTAACAAGGTGAGATTGAGATTGTAGTCAGATTTGGTGCGGATAATCGCCTGTGGTGTGAAGCAGACACAGAAAGAGATCGGATTCCTTGGTGCTCCATCTATTGCCGCTAGAACCATGAGCAAACCACTGGCCCTGCCGGTGGACCGCCAGCGGCCTATTCAAGGTATGCAAAACCACCTGCCCTTCCACCCACTACAGCACTGACATCAGAACTTGTGAGCCATGTTGCTTGGCAAAATGTGATTGCGCCAACTTCAGTTGAGTCTTGCAAGGTTTGGTACATAACTGAGATCAGCCAATGATCATTTTCCTGACATTTTGCATTGAAACAGCGCTACTGTAGTCGCAAGGTTTTCTAACAGCGCTGGATCCAATAAAGTGGATGGCATGCCCGGTGTCTGAGGTGGTGCTGGATGCAAGACCTGTAGCAAACTGCCAGCAAACTGTACCTCTTGCAAGGAACCCATGGTCTTGAAAGGTGACATATGTCACTTGGATGAACCTGGTGCCAAGAGAGTGCTGTGTCTTGAAGTGATGATTGAACCGTCTGGCTTTCCTGTTTCGCTGTATTTTACTCACAGAAGCTTTGCTCTGCAAACGATTTCAATGCTGTATCGACTTGCGATGCACAACCACGGCTCATACTGTCATGCTGCCTTGGCTTGGTGCTACACCAGCACTGGACTGACGTTGGTCTCCTTGATATTGGTTTTTGATGGGGTTGCAGGTGAGAACGAGACAGTCTGGACCTCTTCGGACTGGGTACAAAAGATACCAAGCTGCAGCTAGAGGATCTCCAAAAGCATCTGGTGCATTCCGGTGCTACTCTGTAGACATCTGATGACATCTGTAGACCCTAACTTTGTCTTGCGGGAACGGTTGTAGGGTTCTGGAGGTTGCAGGGTTTACCGTTCTGATGGTGACCTCAGGAAGAACACATCGTTGTATGACATTGGCGAGAACACATGCCAGGCACTGGGGATCCACAGATTCTGGAAAGACTGTTGAGAAGGCTCCAATGGAAACAGCATAGATCATATCGATAACATTTCTGGCAACCGGCAGTTGCAACCTCCTGCTTTCATGCAATTCTAGGCTGTTCCCACTATTCTGCCAGGAGTGGGACTGTGCAGCAGGAAGCGCATGCAAGAACTCCGTCATTCAGGGAGTTTGTTTCGAGGCACTCCTCGAGTCAAGTGGTGCAGTGGGTAGGTAGGAAGTACTTGCAACCAGCGAAAAATCAATGGGAAATGTCTTCGGTAAGTGCACTGTGATATGCTGCCTTCAACTGTCGCACTTCCCAAGTTGTACTTGTGAGTTTGACCGTAGTCTCAGCAAATCTACAGGCCCAAAGACTTCTCGGAAAGCGGCAAAAACAGAGTAGCCCCACGCTACAACGCTTGTCATGCCTGATGCAGGGAAAAGTGAAAGGAGGTGACATCCAGTGGGGACCTCAACGAGGAATCTCCGCAAGCTTTTCACATCCACAAGACACTGCAGCAAAAGAGGCGAATAAAGCAGCCATTACAAAGCCTTTTCAGTGGTAGACCACCAGCTGTTAACTTTTCACACATTGAATGATAGATAGACCCAAGGTTTGGAGTGGGAGGGTGTTGTAAGGAAAAATCCTACTGCGTTGACCCAGTGAGGTTTGATTGGACACTGACAGAGCCCTTGCAAGAGGATCGAAAATTGCGCTTTACTGTGGATCAGTTCAAATGCCGCCTCCCCAGCCTGATCGGTCAGTTCAGGTCCATTCAAAAACACACTTCATGGGTTGGGACACAATGCTGACAGTGCTGACGCATGCTTGTCAGCTTCACATTTAAAATCATTTACACAAAATTCAGCCAGCCGTTGCATCCTCTGTGCATGACCAGATCTTGCTACGAGTTTACAACATGTGAAAGTAGAGGTCAACGTATCAGTTCCATGGGCCTTCGAGCTGGTTAGGACTAGTTCCCAGTCACCAGAATCACCATCGCTGCAGCTGGCCGAGGTGGTACTGGTTTGAGTGCTGCTGGTATCTTGGCAGATGTCAGAAAGGCACTATGGATCACTATGGGAATGCCATGGATTTGATCGTTGGAATGCCATGAAATGCCATGAAATGCCACAAATTGCCTGGTCATGGTCAACTCCTCTCTGCACATCTACACATTGATTAAACTGAGGGCCGCATGTCTAGTCTAGATGCTGAGGTCAAACCATACTGCATTCATATGACAAGAAAGGAGGATATCAGATTTGCAGCTACTCCACGGCAGACCAGATGAGCTACTCGGCAACACGAACGAGACATAGATGTATTATGGAGGAGTCTCCAGGGGTACAGAAGGTTTGTCTCAGAGTTCAGCAGATGTTGCTAGATCTTTCAACTGTGATGCTGGGATTCTCAAGCATTCTTGGACTGTGAGTGAACTAGTCACCAAACAGGATCATTCTTTTGACAGCTGTAAGTCCTTGCCTGACTTGGATCAGTCGAGGCAAATCTAGCTGCACTGTGGTAGAGTGTGGACAATTGGTAGAGTAGTGTAGTTGGAGTGCTGCCAGTGTTGCCGTTGTTGAGGTACAGTTGACCGACATAGCCTCTGGGATTTGTGTGCAAGTGCAGCTAGCATGACCGTTCGACCGCTAGGGGGATTCAATCACCACCTTCCTCAGGTTACGATGAGTTTGTGCTGACTGCCTGCAAGGAGCCACAGTGCAGGTAGATGTGCAATGGCAACACATCCAACGGTCACTGGTATTCAGTAGCTCGCGCTTCAGGCTTCAGGGTTCCTCTTATAGATGTTGGTTGCACATCCGTCAAATTTGCAAAGAGGCTCTTTATTTTGGCTGCAAGGTTTTGTCAGTTTCTGGCGATGCGTTGCCACATGTTACCTCCACCAGGACGCGACGTACTTGTACTTCAGCACGACTGCGTGTGAAGGGCTCCCAAGATTCAGTTCCATTGCGTGGGTGAGTTGATTGAGAAAATCAACTTCTTATGAGAGGAGGTTCAGAAGAATTGAGAAACTTTCTGTTGGAACGCTTGAAGCAGTTGAACTTGTGAACTTGCGGATTTAGCCCAAAGCACCGGCTGCGTCCTCGTGAAAAAGCGTCGCATCCGGTGTATCCGGGTCAATTCAATCCTCTGTTTGGGATTCTGTCTTCTATGCTTACATAGATACAGACTAGATCCATGTTGGCAAGAACGTGAGCTCTCTTCACCAGGTACCCGTTGGAAGGCTCACACATCTGAAGGTCAATCAACTGCAAAGAAGTCCTTTCTCTTTGATGCCTTTGCCGTTGGCCAGTGCCAGTAATTAGCAGGTTGCGGCAGGTGACAATCTCCACAAATCACCCTGCATGATCAAAAGACACACTCAATCTCAATGGGTGTAAGGCCTTCCCAATCTCAGAGCATACTATAACGAACAGATCTTTTCGAAGAACATTCGTTCCCAAAATCACAATGGTGGCCACCAAAGTCGTCACCATTGTCATCATCAGCACCCTTACCCATTGCCATCACCACTCCTTTCGTTATGAGCATCGCAGTTGTCATGATCGATTTGTGCATCACAACATCATCCCGATGCATTGTGTTGAAATCTCGTGGTTCCTGTCGCTACTGCATGCTACTACCATTGGCCAGCCCTTTGGCGCATACAACCCGAACATGTAGGAGTCACTGTAGTTACTTTGAACATTCAGTGCCTTCGCTTCCGAGTCTGAATTCCTTGAAGAACATTCAAACAGTTGCAGCAGCCTTATCAGACATCGCTGGTGATTTCAGCGTGTTTGGTCACTTGGACGACCTGAAAGCAAATAGACTTCTTGGCAAAGCCCTACAGCCAGGCTCTTGTCCCCAAACAGCGCGACATCAACCCAGACATCGTTTGGGTACGGAGTCCAAGGATGAAAGAACAAAGACGTGAAAGACGTCACTTAATGACACTTATCAGATCTTATCGGGCATTCGAAAGGACTCGAAAGGACTGGTGGAAGCTGCCCCCAAAATGTGCCATTCATTTCTGTTGCTAAGATGCATTTGAAGATATCGCTTGGACATGCTTGGACCTCTATCATGTGGATGCCTTTCTTCATTTTTCTGCCAACTTTGACACAGCTTCTCTACCTCATGAACCTTCAGACCCAGATTGGCCATCAAAACCCAAAGATGAGCCAAGCTCAGTGGAAGTGCAGATCCATTTCAACTCCAGGCTGGGATCTCTTCCTCTTGGCATCTATCTTCTTTGTTACTGTGCTCCTGGAACCTCTGGCACAGTGAGCGGCCCAGTCATGGGTGATGATGGGTCATATCTTTCCCCCAGCATTGAACGTTTTTCCTGCAATTCTGTGAGCAATTCCGATGCTGGAGGAACATGTGCTTTCATTCACCATAGATGCCCTTTAGAGTCTTGAAAATCCCTTTAGATCCCTTTCGCATGTTAAGTTCAACAACGCAACAAGCATGATATCGCAATCCGAAAGGAGCTTCAGCATCATCTCAACACGATTGTAACGATCAAATCATGACACATGATCTGAGCAAAGCCAACAGGACTTGAAAATAGTCACTGGGAACTTCACAGTCTGGATGTCCACAACATGCCACAACTACCCACTGAGGCGCCCATCAGTTGCAGTTCCCCTCAGGCCTTCCCGGCGGTTTGACTTGCCAGCGGGACCCAGTCAGCTCGGACCCACAGCGACTGCGCTTGTTAATACGGGAACATGCCTCGAGGTTCTGCTTGTGCATGATATGTATGCTTATTTTAGATTGGTGATGATTGGTGAGAATTCTGGCTAGCACGATATCATCGCAAATATGGCCTTTTGATTTTGAGCCAACAGACCCTCAGAATCAAATGATCATTTGACTTATGGCTGCCTGGCTCTTAAATTCTGATCATTGCCTCACTATGCTGCGCCACATCGCCAGGATTTGGATACGCAGGCGGGGCAACTTCGTGTTCGTGGCGTGGACCGCGGACAGCTCTTCGAGTGTGCAGAGAATACGGTGTGCCCTGGTTGCCCAGGCTGACCACATGGGAAGTCAACAGAACTGGGCTGGGGGTGACAAACGGATGCCGTTGATGACCGCCAAGAATCTGATCCACATGGGAGCCATCTTCACGGGGTTCTGATGTGAAGGGGCTATATATCCAGGGATAGGTTCTATCTATTTCTACACTGTAGTAGCCACTTTCTTTGCCAAGGTGCGCATTCACTGTGACGGGATTTGACCTCTCTTCAACAGATATGGTGATGGCAACTTGGCTGCAGCTAGTGTGAGCGACTGCAGATGCTGGGAACAAACAGGATTGCGCAAAGCTGGTATTGAAATGAGATCGTGCCGTTGATGGGTTTCATCAAAAGGGCATCAAGATCATCAAGGGAAAAATGAGTCGATCACCAAATTTTAGGCAAAGCAACCCCGCAACTTTCATTAGAGTGTCGATGTTCCACGTTCATCCAACATCCGCTTCTCGTTCCTGTGCAGGCGGTCCCTCTCAGTGGACAGTGCGGAGTCACCGATGGCAACTTTGCGGTGGGGAAGGGATTTGTGGTATCTGGAGGAGAACTTTTTTGGGGGTCGGGGGTCTCTCAAAACTCATTGAATTTGGATCTTGTTTGGATCAAGACCATTTTCATCCATTTTCATCCATTTTCATCCGCTTTTTTTGCTGGATGTTTGTGGGCAGGGTCAGGACAGGCTACCCTCACAGCTGCACGTCCATTCCGATCATTGTGGACATGCAGGTGGGCGCCTTCAACCCCAACTCACGCAGCCGCGCCAGCGTTGGGGTGCCCAGTGGTCTCAGGCGGTGCAACTGACCATCTTAATTGCTGATGTTGACGTTTAATTAAACTGTTGATGGTTAAAACATGTTCTTCATCCTGTTGATGTTGGATGGTCTTGTTCATCCCAGCAACTGACAATTCTTGATGGTTTGGGGGGACCAACTGACGACAGCGATTGGTTTCATCCATTTTCATCCATTTTCAGGTCAACGTGGGCAGCAGCAGTGGCAGAGAATTTGGATATGATTCGGCTGGGGAACCTGGTGATCTCGCGTCGTCAAGGTTTCTACCCGTCAAGTGACATTTGGAAGAAGATGACATTGCTGCTTGCATTTTATGGTTTAATTTCGAGTAAGATAAACCCGTCGAATTTGGTTTTCAATCACCTCACACCTTGGACGAGTGGGATGGGCCCAGTTGGTCGTTTGCCCGATTCAGATTACGGCACCAGAGCGCTACAAGATCTGCTACTGCGTGTGGGGATGCCCCAGTGCATGTGATATCTATGTCCATGTGATATGTGGCCAGAATAAGAGTGCAACTGTCGCGACTTCCCCTGAGGCTCGTTTAACTTGCACAACTATTTGGATACCAGGAGAAACCTGTGGCTTCGCAGAGAGACCTCACCGCAGGTCCTCTTTCATTTGTTTATTCCCCTTTTTCTGGCTGATCAATGTCACCTAGCGGACCTAGCGGATGCAGTGTCCACCAAGGTTTGCTGAGTGTGTCAATGCTTCCCACTTTACAGAAGAGGCGGACGCAGTGTATCGCAGTGTGAGATTTTTAGGGGGTCGGATCGGGGATTAGAAAGTTGCTGGTAATCACTTTGGATATTGCCATTGCTTCAGTCTTGTTTCACTCTTGACCTTGAGGTGGAGTCCCATTGTTGAAATTGTGGTTATCAAAGCCATCAGCTTGCGTCCAGACAGAAGATGCGTGCCCTCAATATCCCTCAATCCAACATTTTTGTCTTCTACCAATTCAATACGGTTTTTATACATTTTTTTACTGGCTTGATACTTTTGAATGGTTGTTAATGTGTCAAATAAATCCGAATGAGTGAACACGATATTATTGAATATGATTGAACATGATTGAACTTCCCCCTCCCTGCAGCTTTTGCATCCTCGCAGGTCGGCACCTTGGTGGTGAAGGGTATTCAGCGGAGCAGATTTGCAAAAACTTGCGTCCTTGGTCGGGTACCCCAGACTGGCCCCAGACAAGTTGCCCTCCACCCTTAATCATGCTGCATAGCCAAAAATGGGACGTTCCTCCATCTCCCAGAAGAGCTGTGGGCAACCAAGACTCGCATTCTGTTGCTATTTGGGATAATAAATAGGTCTTGCAGATCTAGAAGTGCAAGGCAATATGCCCTCCCCAGCTGTACTACTGCTTGTCCAACACACTGAAGCAGCTGAGCTTTGACAGCCTGGTGTTGACCCTGGCTACTGTATCATTTGCAAGGTCACTCCGGTCACTCCATCCGAAATTTGGAAACCTCCCCAAATCCTTCATTTCATTTTCAGTCTAGTCTATTGATATTGATATTTACTTTACATATTATATCTGCATTTTAGGAGCGCAAACATGATGAGTTCTCCCAGGCTCCCCCATCCCTTGCCATACCCTGACCTCCCAGTCTCCCAAGGCGAGCGCTGCAACGTGGCTTTCAATGGCTCTGGCTTTGAGATCAGTACGGACAGCTTGAAGTTGTGGGGGACACCCAGCCACAGATGCTGTAGTGAAATCAGCCAGGTTTTTTGAGGTCATAGACTGCATATGAATGAACTATGTACACACATTAATGATTGGAATGCCTTGAAGTCTTTACCGTCACTTAGAATCGGAACACCCCTGCAGAATCCTGCCGATTCACTCACAATACAAGTAAACTTGGCATTCTCAGATCACATGCATATACGATCATCACATACCAATATCTATCTATATATCTATCCTGTTACATGTTTGCTACATTTGTGTTGTAATTTGCATCATGCCACTGATGCAATTCTTCACCTGCCATCTTGGACATCTCCAAGGATCCCTTCTGGTATACCTTGTGGTGGTGTCGTCCTGCGAGCCGGAGATCCCAGAGGATTTGAGAAGATCTCAGGGGTGCAGCTGAGTCATGTCGAGTTCCCCAGAATGATTCGCACTACTGAGATGGCCGGAGATGGTAGCAACAACACCCAGCCGTTCTTAGGCGAGTTCAGGGGTGGGCTGGGCGGGCTGGTGGTTTGGTGAACTTGACCTTCGGGTGGTTGTTCCCGTCCAGCTTAGAGGAGCAGATATGAATCATGGGCAGAGTTGAAGGCAATCTAGCCAAGAATTTTATACAGCGATCACCTTCGTTTCCTGGCATTCTGGCAGATTCTTGACGATTTCAATGTTGTGCTTGAAGTGGCAAGAGCATTGGAAGGCCTTTATGACGTGGGCACAATTATTTACAATGGCCGCAATTACTACAAGCAGCGGGGTGGCAGTTGGGGGCACTCAGAGAGTGACATCAGTGGCGTCAGTGAGTACTGACCTGTCGACATGATGTTGTGATTTGTTTGTTTCCTATGCTACCTGAGTATGGGTCAACTTTGGGACACCAATCCGCCCAAAACAGTCATTTTTAGTCTTATTAAACATCCCGAGTTACGAAATTATCAATTGCTGGGGTTGAGAACTTTCACCCATCCGATCCCCCCCCGCATACTTTATTTACCACATTTTTCATCTATATAACATTGTTTTTCTATATAGTATTCTGTATCCATATATACATACAGATATACATACAGGGTATACTTATAGTGTATATATACATAGTATGTAGTATATACAGTACTTGCAGTCCATTGATGTATATAGTGTATGACATTTGTATGTATGTATGTGTATATATATATATATATAATGTATATATATATATATACACAGTATGAAAGATAGTCTATATTTCCCCTTTGAAATTCCTGCCTGTTGGCTCCAGCGTTGGGCGCCATGAGTGGCGCCATGGATGCCATGGATGCCATGGATGTCTTGGCGGCGCTGCCTACACCTGGCGGCCGCGGGGCTGCTGATTTGGCTAACCTTGGGAGGCCTGGCAGTCAAATGTTGGATGAGTTTTGGATGATTTTTTGTGGATTCTTAGATATGCTGAGATTTGGATATGCATATGGACTTTTGATTGGATGTGGACTGGATATGGAGATTGATTTGGACTTTGAATGGATAAGGATTCGATCATGACATGAGATCAAGAAACATCCAGACTTTCTTTTCAATTTCTTTTCAATATGCTGTAGAGTTGGAACTAGGCCTGGGCCACTACTGTTGTTGGAAGCAGCTCAGTCCATCCAGCGGCTCAGGTGTGAAACGTCGCATTTTTATCACCTGCCCTGGCTGTGAAGAGGTGAAGGACACTGATTTTCCACCTCTCACAGCAGGATCATTGGAATAATTGGATATCATCAGATATAATTCTTGGATGTTCTTGGTATTTGGATCTGCCATGGAAGTTTGACCTCCCAGACCTTGCGGTCTGTTGAGGAACTGGCCAGCATCGCCCAAGAGAAGCAAACCAAACTTTCAGCCGCTGAAGCACTCGAGTGTCTACAGAGGCATCATTGGGTCGCGAAGATCACCTGCGAAAGACGACAGACCTCAACATGCGTGTAGACTGGAAGATTTCACGTAGTATGCAGCAATGCAGACGTGCCTTTGTAATCGCAACCATTTGTAATCATCTAGGTCGAGGATTATGATGATTTTCACAACTTAATTATAGTAAGATCATCATAGCCATAGATAGCCATAGTAAGTTTAGAGGTTGGCAAATTGGATGAAGTACTTAAGTACCATGAAGTAGCCTACTTGCCCACAGGACCGAGCCGCCATGGCTCTATGCATTTGGTGATTCCTTGTCACGTGGTGTCACTTGGCCTGGAAAGGAATGATGGAAATTGCAGTTCTTGATATTTCTTGATGGTTGATTTCTGTGCAATATTTTCCACCCTTTTCTGCTAGATTTTGGATGTTCGGTGTTTAGTACTTGCTGTACTTCATTGATTTTCATGGTAAGATAGGCCTGCATGCCTGGCTGAAAGTACCAGAGAGTCATTCGAGGGATGGACTGAAGGACTTGGCATATGGTGAATCTATGGTGAATCTTCTACGTTGCATTCTGGTGCGTCGTAGATATTGGACCACGAGACCGACGTCTTGAGCTGCGTCTGAGGTCTTTTTTGATATCATCTCCCTTCTTAATGGCACCGAGAATGTAACCCATCCAGGCAGTCAGAATCATCTTACTGCTGGCAGAGCACGGGTTATATTGAGAAGCACTCTGAATTTCTGAGATCTCCTTGTGATCTTGGAATACGTCAAAAATTGATCAGCAGCAGGCTCTAAAAATGCGAATTGATCTGCGCAAAATGCAGCTGTAGCTTCTGCAAGCGTTGCAAGACAGAAAGCTAAGGTAGGAACCCACGAAGTTTCCAAGATCAAAGTGCAGCAAACGAGGTCCGCACGTTTTCGCAG
>BGPT01003636.1:9077-30727 GCA_003297045.1 Symbiodinium sp. clade C Y103 | reverse complement strand
GATTTACGCTTTCCTGATGAGTCCCGGGTGGTCCGATGCGGGTTGTCCTCTCTTGCCCGCGGAGTCCCTGATCTTGTACTTGTTCTTCTTCCCGGGGTCGTAGGGGTTCTGTGTTGAGATCTTCTCTGTGAGTGTCGCCTCGAAGATCGATCGCTTGCATCGCTTCTGCCTCTGGGAGATGACAAATGCTGCCATGTCGTCCCACTAGCAGTTGCACTGTCTCCGGTGCCAGGTGAAGATTGTTGTCCACCTTCTGCAACCGCAACAGTGTTGTCGCCAAAGGTACAGTTGGTGTCTGCGCTGCTGCTGTTCATCACGTCGATGGTGTAGGCCGACTGGTACTCGGACTTCAGTCAATTGCCAATCCCGACTTTGCAGCACGCAAGCCTGGTTCCCGCGAAGCGGGCTTACCAGAGCTATACGGCTGATAACCTGTGAACAGATATACCCCTGTCCCAGGTATGTACGATGTACTTGTAGTTCACAACCAGGCTGTGCGTGCTGTCTCAACGATCAAGCGCCATGAGCAGAGCTGCAGTCACTTCCNCCCCTGTCCCAGGTATGTACGATGTACTTGTAGTTCACAACCAGGCTGTGCGTGCTGTCTCAACGATCAAGCGCCATGAGCAGAGCTGCAGTCACTTCCTTTTCCTGAATGGGCGACTTGAGCCAACGGCGAAAGTCGTATGATCGCCTGGCTTTCTAGTCTTCGAATTGGTGGAATACCCTTTATGTAACGGTGATATCTTACATGGGTTCTCACCTACATCCCATTCGCACNGTCGTATGATCGCCTGGCTTTCTAGTCTTCGAATTGGTGGAATACCCTTTATGTAACGGTGATATCTTACATGGGTTCTCACCTACATCCCATTCGCACAACCTCATTATTTCAGACCCCCTTTTTTCTGCTCTCTGTTTGCCAACTAAAACTTATATCATCTCTGATCACCACGTTTCCCTCGCGACTAGCATCCTGACCGAAAATCAAAAAATGATCGCTTCCCGCTCGCCATTCACGCTTCTACCGGTTGCTCCAACATAACTCTCCAACTCACAAATAAACATGTGTCAATTCCCAACCTATGCCTGCTAGGGCAGCGCTTCTAGGGGGTTACACAAGGTTACCACCACGATGGGCCTGCACCAGTTTTAGATGAGAAAATAAATGCCCAAGTGTGTTCATCTATAATCATCTATGCCTATGATCGCAACCCCAGTTGCATCCATTTGAAGCTGGTGGTAGCCATTATTTTACCAATTAGCCGCAGAAGCTGCTCAATGTGGCAGACACACAATAGTAGACCATCCCCAGCAACTAACGATTTGCGGGTCAATAAGATCATCCCAAATATGGGTCTATCCAAATTGTGATCCAACAATAAAATACAAGTGGAAATGTTTTAAACATGTTAAACTAGGTTTACCTCATTACAAGTGTGGTTTCCAGTCATGTGACAGGAAGAGGTGGCTTGGGGCCTCTGGTCCAAACTGCTGGGCTTGTGGCGTGTGGCTGCATCGAGGTCCAAAGTGCCAACCAACAAAATGAAATCAACAACATCCATCTATCATACAGATATACATACTAAACTAAACTCTCCTACAGGGTGCACCAAAATGAACAAATCCAGGGCTAAACCAATTTGTTGCGTAGTGCTTCTTGTTTCAGAGAAGGGATCAGTATGCTGCTGGCAAGGTCACGAATATGTTCCCCTTGACCTGCACTGAGAACGGCCAAGCAACTAGGCAAATCTCCTGCAACCCAGCTGCCCCAGGCATAGCTTCTTGAAAAGGACCCCAGCTCAGGTGACCAGTGCTGAAAGCATCGTCTCTTCGCAGGAGGGGCATAAAATGACTCTGTTCGAGACACCAACCGCAGGGCCGTGTCCGCTGAGTATTGCAGTTCAAAACCACCCTGCCCCATGGACTGTGCGAACACAGCCAAGCGTTTCAAGTTCTGAGCGGAGAGAGATCGGAAATCGATGTGTTGCAACAATGTGCCGAAATGGGTCTTTCTGTCGCTGCCAGCCTTTATCCATGTGAAGAGTCCCTGCAGCACAATCTCCTCTCGCGTCACCCACAAATCATTACGCGCCAAAATGCGGGCCAACTGTGGGGCACTGAGTTTGGTGAAGTCTGTCAATAGCACACAGCTCTCAAATTCGTTTGCGATCTCATCTTCACATGCTTCTCTCAAATCTGTGTGACCTAAAGCATGGATTTGCTGCAGTAGTTGCAAGGCCATCGAAGCATCCATTGTAGCGCGCAATTCCTCAAAGATTGCTGAAAAAAGTCGTGCGAATAGCAAATGGATTGTATGTAGGTTTGAACCTCCGGACCTCCCAATCTCTGACCAACAAAAATGGATTTACCCCAGTTGAACTAATGATCCAACGATTTGGCTACTAAGTGGGTAACTACCTCCCTACACAAGGAAGAAAAAACCTGCAAATAGATTGAACTGCACGGTACTCGATTACACTCGAGGTGTACTAGCAACCCGCGCAGTTCAGGGATTATCCCAGCGAGTTTGAGACATCCCCACTTGGTCTGGCCCTGGCCCTGGCCCGCGCTGATGGACAGGGCCATGTTAAAGGAGTTCCATGGCAGAATGCCCTTTAGGGTACACTGTGGAAGTTTCCGAGTTTGACCTCCAGAAGATTGATGATTTATACTTACTGAATAAAAACCAAAACTGTGAAATATAGAGGTCTGGAGGTCTGGAAAACTTCCTAACGTTCTAACCCCATCTGAAGCCAGGAGCGGACTCAATCTGTGCAACAAGCTTTGGCAGCCCGTAGGCGCTGGCCAGCCTCAACAACTCTGGTGCGCCATCGGAGGAGATTTCGGGTTCTCCTCCATAGATATGATCGAGCAGCGCACCCACCACATCACCAGAGGCAGCAATTTCAATGGGTTCCTTGGCAAAGGAAATGCCTCCCTTTTGCTGAGGGTCAAAGCTTTTGGCAAATTCAAATGAGCATCGATAAACACTTTGTATATTTAAAAAACTCTTGGCGAGAACAAAATTCAGTAACCTATTGTGAGATAATACATGATAACACCATTCAGAGCCTACAGGTTTAATGGACTACATTCTACAAGAGCTTTCATCACCAAATCCCTTTCCAAATCATATTCTTGGTGTTGTTTCTCGGAGTTTGTTCCCTACTAGAGATTGTCACTTCTCCACTTTTTCAACCCAGCCAGAAGGCTGCCAAGCTTCTCCCTGTTGTATCTGCTGCTCTTCGCTGAAACCCTGACCCAACAGCAACTTCAATTCATCGCTGGCGGCGGACAAGACATTGCGGTGACAGCGGTGGCTTTGACCGTCACAACTCTTCAGGGTGACATCGCCTGAGACAGTTACCCTTTGGTGATCAAAGATGGCAATCGAAAATAGTTTTGTTCCTCAGCTGGGCTTTAAATTGAGAAATTCTCTAATTATAAATTATGTTTGATTACCACAGGGTATATAGTTTCAATCGTTTCCCAACCATCTACTACTTGGAGAAACGTGGAGAAACGCAACGGATTAGAAAAAATGGTTGTCAACCATTTATGGATGGGATAATCCCACGAATTGGGAGTGACTAACCAGGGTTGTCAATAGGCCTCTAGATGAGATGATCCGCGAAGTATGTTGAAGTAGGTGGGGTGCTACATGGCTTTGCTGATCAGGATTCCGAACATCTGTACTATTACTAGTCAACTATAGTCAACCCATCTATTAGCTTGGATATCAAATTAGGATCCGGTCAATAGTCAATAGTCCATACAGCAACAAAAAAAGTACTACATAAACCATCCATCGGCCCATATTGTTGATCGTACATTCACCCTGTGTTACTGGGTAAACCATTTTGATGAGGTTTAATTCCTACCCATCCAGTCCGTTTACCCAGCAATCAATTATCATACAGTGAGCAGTCGATTGCCGAATTTGTTCATGCTTACAGCATTTAAGACCCTCTAGGAAGTGATGGTGAAACATCCACACAGTCGGTTTACCCAGTATGGAAACCATTGTTTTCCCATGATATTCCCATTAATTCTTGACAAAATAGCCTATGCCTATGTTTAATGGGGGGAGGGAATCCTCAAAAAATATCTTAGCAGTGTTCAATAATCAAAACCCTCTGTCATACCATTACAGAGGTTGGTCAATAGGAAATCCCATAATCTTTATGACAATCCTCCATATATCAGCTAATTATGTAGGATAACCCCCAAAAGCCCATATCGAAAAACCATCGAGTCACAGAACTGCCCTTGCTTCCACATCTCCCGCATCCGCCGCATGAGGTCGCATTGATGCGATGGCAGCGACGCCGCTTCATGGCGCAGCTTCATAGCGCCGAGCTCAAACTGTGGACCAATTGGAGCTGGCTGATGGGGCACCATAATGATCCCATGTTTATCATTGTCTATCCATATATGCATCACCCATGTATTTATGTAATCAAACATGTTTCCTGAGTGAGAGTACTTAGTTCTGTAGATGGAACATGAAATATATATGGCATGACGCATACATCCATCCCGTTTTTTAGATCATCTGCTCATCTTGATAACTTATCATGAACCCCCAGAAGGATTGAAGGACAATCAGATGTTTCACCCCCAATGCACCGTCTATTAGTTACCGCAACTGGCTAGTAAGTGGTTTACAAACCCTTTTGACTGGGACGTATTGGGATGTACTGGGTATATGATATACCCGTGTACCCCAGTCACTAACCATCTAGAGCTAATTCTGCCAACATCTACGTAGGCAATGTATGCTTCACAGGGTCTGAAAAAGAAATGATCCATAGTTGGCTTTGCGTTGCAGTCATTAAGTGCGGGTAATAGTGACCCAATTGCGTATGGGATATAAAGCCCTCAGCCGTATATCACAGTAACGACCAATGATGACGCGGCTTTACATGGGTACCCAGTACAGGTGTGCCCCCTAGAAGCAATTGGCCAATGTGTTGCTGCTCTGTCTTTGGCTGGTCAATCTTCATGGCTGCAACGAAGACGGCCGTTCAAGGGGGAGGGGCCAAAGAACATCCGATTTCTCGGTCATGAAACAAAGGGGAAACGAGCGGTACCAACAGGGGTACCCCGAGTTTAAGAACCCTCCAAACTGTGAAAATAGGTGAGGGTCAACATTCCAGACCCCGACACCTTTCAAAGAGGGAACACAACCCATCTATTGTTTTCATCCATCTTTCCTCCCTACCCAACATAGTTCACTGCAGTTTACCTAGTGAAATAAACCATCGAACTGGGCATCACCTTGTTCCAGTCACCTTCACCCATCACACTGGAGCCAGGAGACTGGGCGAGGAAGCACCTTCCGTAAGACCCTCAATCAGTGGTTCGCCCAGCCACATTTGGTGTCCAGCCCGGTCACAAGAATCAAACGAAGAAGAACTCAAAGCCAAAGGATCTGCGCTCTCATGCCACGCAGCTGCTCGACATGTTCCATCTTGAAGGTTCCCGTTCAGGTTTGAGCCAAACGAAAAAGTAGGCACCCTATCCGGCACATTGACATGTGACAGTGACATTAAATGACCCCGGCGAATTGCAGCACAACTTGGAGAAGTTTCTGCATCTCTGCTACAAGAAAGACAAAGCGATGGAGGTGCTCGAATCAGCTTCTGAGGGTGTAGCTGACACCTCACCAGTCTGAGGGTTTGGAGCCTCAGAGTTCCGTGTCAAGCTCAAACTGCGTAGGTTCCAGGCATGAACTAGAACGGCTTAAGATTCCAGACTCTGCACTGACGTCCGTACATGGGGTAAATGGAAGGGCTAAGTATGGGAGTACATCTCTACAAGAAGGGCTCAAGCTCATCCCATGACTTTGAGAAAATCAGTGCTTTAGTCTTGTAGCCTCTTTGCTTGAAAATCTGGATAGAAGCACGTGGTAGAAACTGAAGATCAATCAATTTCAGCAACATGCTAGTCAAATTCCACTCGTGAAGGCCAGGGGATCTTTCAAGAAAAGCCCTTTTGCTTCATCTGCACAGCCTTTGACACATCTGCCAGCGT
The DNA here is from genome assembly GCA_003297045.1 of Symbiodinium sp. clade C Y103. Lineage (NCBI taxonomy): Eukaryota > Dinophyceae > Suessiales > Symbiodiniaceae > Cladocopium > Cladocopium sp. clade C. The sequence goes on along the minus strand of BGPT01003636.1, from coordinate 24,688 downwards.
GCTCGAAAAGGAGAGGGCCACGCTGGCGACAAAGCAACTGGCTGCAACCCAAGACCTCGATCTCCCGACGACTCTTTCAGAAACTTTGTCGTAAGAGCGCGATGCAGATCGATTCAATGTGCGTCTGTCTATCTGTGTCTGTGTGTCTGTGCATGCACATGATTCATGATTCACAAGTTCTAAAGATGACTTTTCCCTCATTTGAAGCGCAATCCTGCTGCACAAGTTCCAAAATCCATCGCATATTACGTTGAGTCCAAAGCGAGACCAAAACCGCCACAACGGTGCTGTAAGGCCTCAAGGTAATTCGGGCGAATGTGAAAGAAAGTCACATTGTTTTTTTGTTTATGTAGTTTTGCAGCGTTTTGCTTTGTCCCACTCAGTAGCATTCAAACACAGCATAGCGGATGGAGTGGTACTCATGTCCCATAAACCACATCACCCCAAGCTGACAAGCGTACCGAATGATGCACCCAGCCACGCGCATGGCTCAAGTTGAAGTGGGCCCAATCCACCTGAGCACTGTGTGAGAAGAAACACAGCAGAAGAGATTGAAACCAGTAGAACAGATGAAGAACGAATTCTGCCGCCATATGCTGTCTGTTTTATCCCCACAAGCCTCTTGGGTCAACACTTATCTCATCGGAATCGCCAGGCTCAAGCACGTGAAGGTTTGCCTTGCAATGAACATCCCATCAATCAAAGATAGCAATGGAGCATTGTAAGCATAGTAGAGCATCAGAAATGGGCCTCCATCATATGCGCCACCAACTGCCGAATGGCCTCACCTTGGATCTGCGTGCTTGCCACGGACAACGTGTCAGTGACGTGGTCTCGCTACAGCAGACTCACTGGATCTCATAGGTAAGGCACTCCCAAAGCCACAACCTCGTAAACGGGGATCGCAGACAACGCGGGCCACCCGCAGACCTCTCAAATTTAGCACGTGCAATGATTGGGTGCTCGTTACTCGGCCAGTATAAACTCTAGAGAGACGCTTGGGAGTGGCAGTCACTGGTAAACTATGTCATATAACAGATACATATAAATACATATAAGTATTTATATATATATATACATGGAAAATTGTATGTACATGCATGCATGCGGGTATGTATGGATGTATCTATCTATCTATTTATCTATCTATCTATCTACCTATCTATCTATCTAGGCAGGTAGGTAGGTATGCAGGTATGTTGGTATGTTGGTATGTAGGTATGTAGGTATGCGGGTATGCATGCATGCATGTATGCATGCAAGCATGTATGCATGTATGTATGTATGTATGTATGTATGTATCTATGTATGTATGCATGTGTGTGTGTATTTGCGCCCGCGCCCGGATCTGTATGATAAATACATACTGTAATTAGCAATTAGCTGAATATATATATATATACTTTGCACTGTTGCAATGATCATTCGCAGCTTCTCAGTCACTTGTGGCTGCATAGTGCGACCTCGCAAGCCGGCAAGCTGAATTTCCGGGAAGTCCTGGGGAACAAAGAGATTTGCTCAAAAAGTTCGCATGAAACTCGTTTAAACGTTTGAAACGTTTGAAACTTGTGTGAAGGTTGTGTGACTTGCACCTGCTCGAGACAAAAGGTCATGAGATGGGACCTTGAAAGCCGACTGGACCTCAGCTGATAGCTTTGCAACTGCAAGTAGTGCCCTGCTTCAGAGGCCAGAGACCACTACTGCTAGAATCTGCTACAGTAGAATTTCCGAGTCACACTTTGGTGAGCCCCAGGCCCTCGATTTTCCTCCAATTGTGAGAGCCTTTGCAAAAGAAGCCACCAGGACAATCGAGGATGGCAGAATGGCATTACGTTGCAGTGGCAGAACGCAACAAGACAAACAAGGCTCAAAAAAATGCTGCGTTGCACAGCTGTCCTAGTACTTGAACCTCCTGTGTTGCCTCAGTCTCCCACTCGGCTTCAAGGATGCACAGCAGGACCTCAGCCGAATCCGAAGAATTGGAATCATCTCACCTCACAGGATCCAGACTGATCCAGTGCGATTCTCCTCCTATCCATCGATATCCATCGATATCCATCGATGCTATCCATTGCTATGCATTGCTATGCACCATTTTTACCTATTTTTCAGGGTAGTCCAGAGTAGTCCAGTCGGTCGCTCTCCCAATCAGGGCGCTCAATGCCAAATTCACTTGGTTGGTGACTACCAGCGGCAATGGACGACACAATCCTTGCCACAGAACAGTGCTGTTATCGCATGAAGTAAACCATTGACTTATCTCAAGCCATGAGGGTCCTCGAACTGAAGCTCAGTGACATGATGTAACTGATGTATATAATATCATTCCGGACTTTGCAATGCAAGGAGTTCTCAACGAGTCTGCGCGGCTTGATGGTTCCACGCTAGAGCAATCCTTCAATGCTTCCGTCCGGAACCAGCACCATTGTTCGAGTGTACCTCTCTATGTTCAAGACAATGCCACAGTGAGTCAGCTAAGTCAGCTAACAGGGCCTAACAGGGGCACTTCTGCGTAATCATGCTGATGTCGCTGGCGGAAGTGCGATAATGCCTCGGTGGCCACTGCGGTCCAACTTTTTTCTTTGCGCTTTGCAAAGCTCCGCCAGGTGACAGACGTTTGCAGCACTGTGACCAACGCTTTGGAGAAGTCCTGGGATGTCACAAGAGTCACAAGCACGCAAGGAAACTATAGGAAACTGCATCGTCTTGCTGGCAGCTCAACTAGTTTGTGGAGTCTATCCCAAGCAAACGATCTGCTGCACCCAGTAGACTTCAATCAAACATGACTGAACTGTGTATTCATCGACCAGACAGATCCAAAAGGGTCAGTGAGCTGAGCCCCCAGCGGTGGAAGCTGTAAAAGAGGCCTGCTTAGAAGGATGCAAATGGCACTTGGAAAGTGAGGCTAAACAAAGGCCACTGGAACCCACAACAAAGACCTGAAAAGCACTCCCTGAAGCCTGCAACAACAGCCAAGTACCACTGCTGAACCAATTCCCGCTGCAGAACCCTCTGCCCTCCCTGCCCACTTCGCGTTATTGCGACAGACTACAGAACAATGTAACACATCACAAATCATCACAATAACACATTTGACTTGCATATGCGAAGACTTGCGAAGCTACAAACCCGAACAAAAAAATCTGCAGTTGGGTGAGTTGGGTCCCCAACCGGGTCCAGCTGTAGGAGCCTTGTAGGCTTAGGGCCTTGGCCCATCTTGGCCCACAATGCCCAAAGCCGCTTGCAGGATGAACATTGACGGGAAACAAACTTGAAAGCATGTTTCATGAAATTACTGGACAGCACAACACCAGTTGGAATGGTCGAACATCATCCCTCGTTGACTATGACAGCAACCAGTCACTGTTGTGTGGGAAAATGTTCAGCATTTGCTGCAGCAAATGGCTGAAGACTTGGTATCCTACACTGGCTTACATGATCTTACACGATCTTACATGCATTTCTTGTTCCAAGTTTCAAGCCCAACTCTGCAAGATTCCCTAGGTCGTGGAGCGGATGCTCCTCAGCTTTGATCATCAAGTTGCAGTAAAGCCATTGGGGATGGCAAATTTGATCATGAGGAAACAAGTGTGGAATATGGTGCAATTATCGGAGCAGTCTCGTCTTTGGGAAAAAAGGTTGTACCGGTGAAGCAGCTGGGTCACTGACACCAGTCGCACCGAGGAACAGCATTGAGTCCTGACCCAAATGAGACGTGCGAAATCTCTGCGGCAAATTGCAAGCCTCCAGCACAAGCAATGGCACCACCCTGGGCATGCAGCCAACAAAGCATCTATAGTCAAAGACTCAACACTCTCGTCATCTTTCGCCCAGATGTGTACTTCCACCCTTGTACCCACCGTAAGTCTCACCGCCACCCCCAGCACCCTGGGCTAGTCTCCCAGCCAATACAATCCCTAAGGGTCCCTTGTTTCAGGAGTGTCGAACTAAGACCGTCAAGTGGCCAAGCTCGGGCCCTGGCCAGCAGCTCTTCCAAGGGGCACCCAGACCCGTATCGTATCGGCTCCTGACCGAAGAACTTCTCCCAACCCCCCCTCCACTTACATCTCCGAACCAAATGGATTCGTCTTGCCTCACTCATCCTTAGAAAAGTCTAGAAGGAAGGACCATTTTCCCGAGCAGCGTGCCACCAGCGTTTTCATGCAAAACTTCCCACCAAATACAGCATAATACCTCTGCATAGACAGACTTGCGTCTCCGCAACCAGCCACCATGGTGTCATAACCATTATCTGAATCATCTAGTCTGACTATCAAGGGATCCGGTCTGACCGTAATCCATCTTTGCCTTCAAAACGAGGCGAGTCTGCTTGAAACCTGCATGGTTCACATCCCATAGGAAGAAACTGGATGAGAAATGCCAAGGACCATTCAGACCCATTGAGAGCCTACGTGTAGCATCACATGTATCTTAAATGTACGCACCATGCCTGTGGCACCTGCAGTGTCCAAGAGCAACTTCCTCAGCGGCACTGGGGCAACAGCGATGGTCGAAAGCTGAAGAATGTCAAAGACATGTCCTTTCAAGCCGAACAATAACCGTTGTCATTTTTTGTTGCGCTCCTTGCATTCAAGCTTGGCTGTAGAGCGCGTCCTTTTCACAGGCCCCAGCCATTCAAGAGCAGAACCTGTGCCTTCACAGCTGGATGTGGTCCCAGCCTTATTAAATCCCGCGCAAATGTCTACATATATATATATATATATATATCTGTGTGTGATATATTATTATCTATGTGATATCTTTATATTCTATGACATGTGATATATATATATATGTGTGTGTGTGTGTGTGTATGTATATATACATGCGCAGTATATACATCCGCTGGGAGAGGATATGGCAACTTCTGAGCCTTTGGCCATAATCACAGCTCTGGAAGGGGCTGCAAGGATCGACTTGAAGACAGGGATTTCAACCGATGCCGCCTCCGAGAATTCAAGTTTGTGAAGTGTGGGTCAAAGAAGTTTGAAAGCAAAATCTCAATCCCTTTTCGGTGGCAAAGGAGTGTTCTAGTTTGAGGTAAAGTGTAAGAGAGATGTGCCCGGAGAAGCAAGTCATGTCCTTGACATGCAAAAAGGCGCACAGCTTTGGAAAGGTTCTTTTGAAGCAGTGGAGGATGGTATAGGATACGGATGGATACGGTATAGGTACTTGATCCTTTGCCCAGCTTCATGCCTCATCACATACTACGACCACCTCGTGACCCATTCCAGCAAGCGCAAACAACCTGAGAGAAAGTGGCATTATGAACCGTATGGGCAGGTGAAACGCTCCTCAACGGCATGACTTTGACTGGCTGGGACGGCTAAAAGGTGTGAGGCGTCTTGCCTGATGACTGATGGGCTTTACTCGTGTCACCAAGGATGCCACCCCGTTTAACCAGAATACCGAGGGATTGTGTCCACTGTGCACTGGGCCTCGTGCAACTGGGGAGTCGTTGCCAGGTCAGAGACCAGGACTTGGCAGCCTTGCTGGCAGCCTTCCACCGCCTTGTCATCGCCTGATGCTCTGGTTGAACCAGGAAGGCTTAGCCAAGCATTGACGCACATGGATTCCAGAGGCGCCGCATTGAAAACTTCAAATGCCTGACACCAGATTGGTTCAACGCAAGTCTGAGAAGCATGCAAATGCCAAGAGTGGAGGTGTCCGAGTTGTCTTCAGGCCTGCACGTTGAATGCTAGACTCACTGAGAGTCAAAAGCCTCTGAATCTACACAGCAGCTCGAAGAGTCTTTCAAACCAAGGCAGCTCTGGACTACTACGACTTGGATTGCGAAGGACCATCGCCCTTCCATTTCTCTTGGCAGAACACTTGGTCTACTACTCAGAACCAGCACGGCACACAGCCACCAAATCCAAAGAGTATATTAGGAAATTCTCATTTCTGTCTGTCGTATCAAGGCGGTCAAAAATTGTCAAAACAGAAATGATACCAGAGCTAACCAGAGCTATCCAGAGCTCCTGGTGCAAAAGCTTCCTCGAGGGTCCAAGTTCAAGCAACCTGGCGACATCTGGCGACCCAAACGGTCGTCTCGTAGATAAAGAGAGGAAAACTCGCAAATACGTCGCAGCTGAGCAATCTTGCAGCATCTTGCACTGTCCGAAATGGATCATGGCCCAAGCCTCCGTGCACCTTCGTATCATCCCATTTGATATACTTGACCCATTTACTATGTCTTCAAGTCCTGTCAATCTCCTGATTCTCGATGCTCCTGGAACACTGATCCGTGCTCATATGAGTCCCAGCCTTGACCGAGTGCAGTCAGTCCACGACCTGGGAGAAGCAGTGAGAAATCCTCAAGCACTGGTCAACTCACAACGAGTGCGCATGACTGCTTAGAAACGCACGTGCCCAGCCCAGTAACTCTGAGACCTCAGAGTAACCAAGAGAACTAAACTAAAAATGACTTGACATACCATCGTTGCGGACCATCTTTCCACATGTAGCATGGATAGCGCGGAGGGATGACAAATAGGAGGACAATGTTCATGACGAACGGCTAGTCAGACCCAGAACTTTCTAAACAAGTCAAACTCATTCATTTTCGCTGCTTTGGTGGTGCGACTTCTCTGATGAGCTGAGGGAATGCAATGTTCCGGTTTGTTACACAATTCAAGCTGAATCGCCAAGCCAAGTTCCGTGACTCGTGGCTAGACACACCCTATGCACAAATAACTCTTGTGATTCACACGCAAAACACTCGGTTTTGAGGGGTCCAGTACCAATGTATGTGTAGTATATACAGTATGTACCTGTACCTATCTCTTTATCTATCTATCTATTTATCTCTTTATATGCGTACCTATCTCTCTGTCTGTCTGTCCGTCCGTCCATCCATCCATCCATCCATCCATGCATCCATCCATCCATCCATCGACCATATGGGATAGGTCGGATAGGTGATGCAATTAGTTTAGCTAGCAAAAGACTAAAGTACTGAAGTAGGGCAAAGTCTATCTGTCTATCTGTATGTGGCACAATCACAACATCGTGTCACGCAACTATTTGTTCAATTCTTGCCTTTGTCACAGTTCCGTGTGCACTACCCTGGACCACCGAAGCCCATGGGCAGCCACACATTCTCCACCGCTGGTGCTGCAATGACAATAGCGCGCAAGCGCCTACAATGCTGCAAGTCAACACCAATAGTCGAATGTTTCTCTCATCTTTCATTCCTCTTTTGGCATCTTCGCCACAAAAATTACCTCACCTGCTGAGTGCCGCAAGTGCAGCAATGAGGATTCCCACTGTCGTCGACCTGAGTCTGCTAAGTGATGTGGGCAGAAGTCTGCAAGGACATGCTTCCACTCCAAGGCTCCGAGGGCAGCAAAGTCAAGCATGTTCAACCCTGCATTCATGGAGTTCTTTGCTGTCTCAACCACCAACAAAGAGCAAGCGGATGGACCTATTTTCAAGTGCAACCCTGCTCCTGCTCAATAGCACCCCCAGCAGAATGAGCTGCGTCCCTCTCACACGACAATCAAAAGCTGAAGTGCTTTACACTTCTGCTCCGATTTGTCACCCCATGACTAGGGCAGGCCATCACTCGTTCAGAACAGCACAGCTAATCTGACACATCATGCTCCGCCGCTGGCCACCGATCTCTAACACAAGCCTGGCACATCCATGATATCCAAAGGTCCCACTGGCAAAGGTCTTTCCAGTCAGCTGGAAGTCTTGCCCTGAAATTTGTGCTGGCATGGAGGGTGGCATGTCCAACGCGGGATCTTTTCTCTCCTGGAAACATGCGGGGAACTGACAACCGAACATGAAAAATGCGAGGTTTCGATTTTGGGTCAAGCCTTTACAGGGCCGCTGTTGGACTGTTTCTGTCTCGATGTATGCCGCAATGGCATGGGGGAACAGGGGAACTTGATAAAAGTAACATGATAGTTGCTCCTCTCCAAAACCAGGATGGAAAATGACTCAACCAAACAAATAAAAAACTATTACTACTACTGCTGCTGCTGCTACTACTACTACTTCTTCTTCATCATCTACTACCACTACCACTGCCGCTACCGCCACCGCTACCGCTACCGCTACCGCTCCTGCTACTGCTACTGCTGCTGCTACTGCTGCTACTGCTACTACTGCTACTACTACTACACTCCTCCTCCTACTACTCCTGCTACTACTCCTCCTACTACTCCTGCTACTACTCCTGCTACTACCACTGCTACTACTACTCCTCCTACTACTCCTGCTACTACTCCTCCTACTCCTCCTGCTCCTGCTCCTGCTCCTGCTCCTGCTGCTGCTGCTGCTACTGCTACTGCTACTGCTTTCCTACTCCTACTCCTACTCCTCCTACTACTACTCCTACCACTACCACTACCACTACCACTACCACTACCACTACCACTGGTCCTCTTGGTCGACCAGATCCTCTCCCTCCACTTTTTCCTCTGATGCCTTTTGGACCTTCTCTGCCCGGCGCACTGAGCGGCGCCAATCTACTTGAGCCGCCTTTCGCTTGGTACGTGCAGCTGCTTGGGTCCTCCTGGCAAGCAAGACATTGCGCAATGCAAAAGCAGAGAAATGCGACAAATGCTGGGATTGCTGGGAAGATCCTTTGGCAAAATCAATGTGAGAAACGGATGTCCTCGGTTTCTCTTCTGGGCGTCCAATCTCAGCTTTCACCAATTCATTGATCTCTTCCTTGCGAGACTCCAAAGCGCCCGGCTTCAGGTCGAGATGTTGCTCCAGAGCAAGGCGGAAATCCTTCAAGGAGACGCTGTCCAAGTCCTTCCCTGGCGGGGCTGCTCCACGCCCGCAACAAAATCAACAAATGACATGCAACAAATCACATACAATGTGCAGAGAAACGGTAAGATCGCAACTTTGATATTTCTGTTGCTAGCACCTAAACAGCGTTGGCATATATGTCCGGAAAAACAAATTTGAAAAGTGCTCTGCATGTCCGCCTTCCAAGACTGCACAAATTGCCAGCGACAAAGTTTTTGCATCAAGGCTGCCAGGCTCTTGCAGAGCATCCTCTCTGTCTTCGCCCTTCTCGTGCTGCATTTCCTCCGTATCCTTTTTCTCATCGTTCTTGGGCTCATCAGTTACCTCTGGATTCTGGGCTTCAGATGCTTCGGCCGCTTCGGCCTTCTCATCATATTCGGAGACTGCCATGGCGGGAGCTATAGTGAGACCTGCCCCTCAAAGCCCTTCACTGCGAGGCAATCGGTAAACATCCTGAAACACACAAATTATATAAGTGCCACGCATAACAAACAGAACACGAAAATTAATACTTGACAAACTGACAAACCTGTACTTATCTGAGCCCAGAGCTTGCCTCGACCACGCCGTCCTGTAATGACCTCCGCAGGCTACATCAAATTCACGGTGTGCAATGCACAAAGCAACCCAATGATCCTTGAACATCGTCCAATGAGAGCAACCCTGAAGCAAATACGTCTCTTCGCAGCTTGGTCGCTGGCAACTTGATGTTTCATTCCAGCTTCATCCTCCAATACCTCCCAACAACTCCCAACAAACAACCCAGAAACAACCTCACTTCAAAAACTGAACCGGTGTTTTGATGGAAGAAATGCAGCTGCAAACGGCCTCAAAGGCAGTCAAAAGCACTTGGCGCTGCTCGCGGTTGCAGGTCAATGCAAGGAGGGCCTCTGAGCCGTGGGCATGTTAGGTGAAGCCAAGTGCATCATGAGACCCTTGCAGGGCATTGAAACACCTCAACCAGAGAATGCCCTGACCGCTTGACCAGCCAAATTCATTCAAACAGAATCTAGATGGTCCGCCTGTAACTTTTGGTTTCGATGCTCCGGGCAACTTGAGGACAATTCACCGCCTACGGAAAGCGAGTCCAGTGAAACTAGCTCTGACAGAGTTTGGCTGGTGCAAATTCTTTGAGCTCATAGTGCGAATTAAAGATTCTTGACTCTGGCTCCAGACCTGTTTCTGTCAGTGGTAGAGCTGGCTCTCCCTGAACCAGGCAGCAACGTAAACACTTTGCGAAGCTGACATGAGGCCAAGTGAATCCAAGTGATTAGTATTTCTGCATGCTTCTGCCACTTGATTTAGAGTCCATCTGCCCCTCCTCTGGATGCTGTGGTTCCGAGGTCTGGCTGACAATGGGCCTGGCTTGTCAAATCAGTGGTATCTTAGCTCTGAGACCCATTGGACATATTATTTATGCTCTGGTGTCATAACAGTTTGTCCTCCTCCCAAAGTCTGACTCGAAACCCAAGCAAGTACACGGAAGATGGTTTGCGCAAAATCATTGGTTTCAGACAAGCAGCCTCAGCGGCTCCAATACAGTGCTCACGGGAATACAGAAGACCGCCTAACAGTGAAGAATAGTGAAGACATGTGGAGTGCAGCTCGGTCTTGCTCTCTAGGGCAGGAATTCGTTCATGAGATTTACGGTGCTGCGCCTTATTTGGAGACAGCTACAAGGCCGAAATTTCTTCTACCAAGCATGACTTTGGTGGAAGCAATCGGAAGTGAAGCTGTCCAAATTTGACCTTTCCGCACAGCTTGTCGAAGAGTTGATCAGAGCTTCGCCAAGCTGGTTGTCAAAAGAACCCAGATGACCGCGTACAATTACGTTTGTATATTTGTGCATGCGTGTGTGTGTGTGTGCGCGCGTCTGCATACCATGTCCATACCAACTGCTTGACAGTTCTCAAGTGTCTTGTTTGCAATGTCGGAGCCGTTGAAAGAGATGTTTTTGTTGTAGTAAAGCCTCGAACTCATTTCGCATTTTGCTACTGTCTGTCTGTGGCAATGGCAATAGAGGACAAAATACCCAGATGGAAAACCGAGGGAGAATGTTGCCAAACATGTCCAGACATCAATTATCTGCCTCCTCCAGGTTCCTCATGAGCCTGCCAAAGAAGTTGTGCCTTCCCCTGGCCAAGGTCGTTCATTATTATGCAGTGTGTTCCCAGGAGGGCTCTCTACGGAAACAAGTGAAATAAAACGAAACAAGACAAAATAAGACGAAATAAGACGACATAAGAGCAAGACATGTGTTGCAACTTGCGACCCTGCGCATTCTCGGACTGCAACAGCAACACATGGCCAGCGGGCCCGGGCATCTCACCAGCACTTGGTTCTGGCACCTGATTGCGCAAAGACAAAATAGACACGAAAGCACACGGACCGAGCACAATGACTGGCCCTCACTTCCTGATCCTTTTCCTTTTGGTAGAGCTGCATTTAGATTTCTATTTCCCTATGTGTGCGAGTTTTACTTGGGGACTTGCCTGAGTCACTTCCGGAATCATTTCTGAGCTGTGCACAATACACACAACTCCACCACCTTGCCTTGCAAAATAGCAGTGAATAAGGTCCATGAAGCATCAATCTTCACATAGCAATGGTGACTAACTTGCTTCTCAGTGTCAGGCACTGTCTCAACAGCGGCCCAGAGTGTCTCAGGCATAATCTCCTTGACAGTGAGAATAACGACCAGAGATCGGCTGGAAATAAATTGAACATTGACCAATCTACCGGAGAGTCTACACTACTGAATCCCTTCGGATTCCGGATGTGGAGTGCTGCCCATCAACTTCTGATCAGCTGCTATCCGCTCCTCAGGATCAAAGATCACCGCTGCGTGGAAACTCGAGCCTAGATAGGTCACCTTTCGGACCTGGCCAGTCGGGATGGAAGACGAGGATGTAGAAAAATCTTAGAAACCTAAGAAGCGATGACCTCAGAAGCAAGGTGCGTTCCATGTTGTAATTTTCAAAGAACATCATGTACATGCGGCAAGGTGTGGGAAAACAGCGATGCATACAGTATCGGGTCAGAGGAAGAAGCAGAGCTTGAGATGGCACAGCACTGAGTAGTTGCAATTGGCTCATTCAATAGCTTCTGACAAGCAATGCAGCACGGTGATGTTTTCATATGTTTGTTGCATCGCCCAAAGAACTCAAATACTGGAGAAGGAATGGGGTGTGAGGCATGGACAATACAAAGCTATGACCAAATTTGATGCTGAAGTGAAACCAGGTCCAAAATGTGGCAAATCGCAGCTGCCACACTGACCTGTCTGATCCGGTTTGCTGGCATCTGCTTGCGAAGCATTTTCAAGAACAGACCGGAAACCAAGGCTCACATCAGCAGTTTGCAAAACCCTGTGCGATGTCCCTCATATTGACAAACCAATGGATTTTTCCCCACCTGCCAGGTGAGGGTTGTTAGATTTTATCAGAGCTCTTCCGTCCTTCTTCTCCTTCTTCTTCTTCTCCTCCTCGCCAGCTCCAGATCGCAGTGGGCGCTGCCGGACTTCATCTGCCAGCTCCAGATCGCACTGGGCACTGCCGGACTTCAGCCGCGACTGCCAGATCGCAGTGGGCACTGCCGGACTTCAGCCGCGACTGCCAGATTGCAGTGGGCACTGCCGGACTTCAACCGCGACTGCAAGATCGCAATGGGCACTGCCGGACTTCAGCCGCGACTGCCAGATTGCAGTGGGCACTGCCGGACTTCAGCCGCGACTGCAAGATCGCAATGGGCACTGCCGGACTTCAGCTGCGACTGCCAGATCGCAGTGGGCACTGCCGGACTTCAGCCGCGAGTTCCAGATCGCAATGGGCACTGCCGGACTTCAGCCGCGACTGCCAGATCGCACTGGGCACTGCCGGACTTCAGCCGCGACTGCCAGATTGCAGTGGGCACTGCCGGACTTCAGCCGCGACTGCCAGATCGCAATGGGCACTGCCGGACTTCAGCCGCGACTGGCAGATCTCAGTGGGCATTGCCGCACTTCAGCCGCGACTGCCAGATACATGCCAGATAGAATGCCAGACGAGATGCCAGATAGAATGTCAAAATATACGTCAGAATATGTGTCAGATAGAATGCCAGGTAGAGTGTCAGAATATATGTCAGATAGAACGCCGGGTAGATTGTCAGAAAGAATGCCAGATAGAATGCCAGATAGAATGCCAGACGAGGTGCCAGATAGAATGTCAGAAAGAATGTCAGATAGAATGCCAGGTAGAATGTCAGAATATGCGTCAGATAGAATGCGAGACTAGATGCCAAATAGAATGTCAGATACAATATCAGATTATACATTAGATAAAATGTCAGAAAGAATGTCAAAATGTCCAACATATATCAGATAGAATGTCATGTGGTGGGGATCACTCGAAGAAAGTAATTATGGCAGGTCATATGACTTTGTCTCCAAGCGAACAACTAAAAACTTCAAGAAAAGGATTTGTTGGTGTGAACAGATTTGACCTTGTTCTGGGTCACGTTAAGTGCAGAGTGTGTACCCACTGTTGATCTCAACGGTGCAAGGGAACGCACATGCGGATGACGCCNTGTGAACAGATTTGACCTTGTTCTGGGTCACGTTAAGTGCAGAGTGTGTACCCACTGTTGATCTCAACGGTGCAAGGGAACGCACATGCGGATGACGCCTTTTGTTCCTTTTGCGATGGGATCTTGAGCCATATGTTATGGCGTGTCTAAGCACGTGAATGGAGTGCTTGCATGACTACCTATATACATACGGTCTCCCATCTAGTCCCTTTTAGCANACATCAATGAATTAAATATGTACCATGCACCTACCACAAAATCTGTATGCAAATGACTTGTGTTTCACCCACTCCCGATGGGAGGAAGGGATCCACACTAGTCCTGGTCGATTACCCGACCGATGCAATGGGGTAGATGTATCATACAGCTGAACATATGACCCAATTCAAGCTACCTATTCTAGTGAACACGAGATGATGGAACGCGACCGTTGGTCGGGAGAACCATACTACTCTGTACAAAGAAATGGATAACTATCTAAGGATCTGTTCAGAATTGAATTAACTTGGAGATTGGGAAATTGATGTGAAAACTAAGCTAAGCAACTCTACAAGCCTCGCTCAGAGTCCACTCAGATGATATACTTCAACATCATNGGGAAATTGATGTGAAAACTAAGCTAAGCAACTCTACAAGCCTCGCTCAGAGTCCACTCAGATGATATACTTCAACATCATCCGTAGTTGTAGTGTTGTCATTGAAGTTCATTCAGTTCGTTTCTTCTTCCATTTTGGTGTTGATTTGTCTCCGCCAGGTGGTGGCTCAGAAATCTTTGGTTTGGGTGATGTTGTTTTCGGTGTTGTTGGCATTGGTTTGGCTTCAGGTTTGCTCTTTGCCGGTGGGACAGTTGGAGCTTTCGATGGCATGGCTTTTGCTGGTACTTGTTTTGCTTTTGGCACTGGAGCAGTGCTTGGCGTGGATGAAGAGGATGCAGCAGCCGGACTGGGAGGAGGACGTTGTGGTGCGTATGACTTCGGCGTCTCCATACGTGGAGGAGCCTTAGCCGCAGCCTCAGCAGCAGCTCTTCCCATCTTGGCGGCTGCAGTTTCTCCCACATCACCGATTGCAGCCTTGACGACAGTCTCTTCAAGGTTGCGGGCAACATTGGTGAGACGGTGATGTTTACCCCGCGCTGCTTCCGCAGATGCATAAGACATCGTGAAGTCGATCTTGGCTTGAAAGTCAGGGGGTAGGATGACACCACTCTGCCTCGCAGTGATTAATACTTCATCACTTCGTTCCTTGATGCGGTGTACAAGGTAAACGATGAGAGGAGTAAAATGGATCACTTCTTCGAAACCTTCATCCACATGCCGGAAGTAAGCATAGTGCTTCTTGGTAGGGAATGTACCCTTCAAAAGTCGTGCCAGGAAATTGCTGATCACATGTCTCATCTGTGCCTTTTCTTCATTGGTTCCTCGCATTTTACTCATGGGCACAAGAAACTGCAATCTTTCTGGATTAAATCCAGCTTCCACCAGGAATTCCAACATCTTTTCCATCTTCACCAAAAGGTCGATTGTTGGCTTCATGCATTCAAAAGGTCTTCCAGCGAACATGACGTCTTGGCTCCATTTGACTGTGCTTGCCTTTTGATCAAACCATTCTCGGATGGCTTCATCTGATGGATATAGCAAATTTCCTTCATCGTCTTCTCCAGTGTAAGGACAAATGCCATCAAGGTCGACGCGTCCGATTTCATTCTTCACCATCTTGTTGTAGTACTCCTTTGGTGACATCACTACTCGTTGGTTGTAGTAGAAAGGAAACATCTGAAGGATCTTGGCCATCAAGGCATTGTCAAAGATCTGGGCTGCCCGGTCCTCCATATCCACATTCTGCAGACCAATGGTGGGCATCTTCGTGGCTGATGGATCAAGGTTACGTGTCCAGGCAGGGAGACTCTCGCTCTCCTGTCGTGCTTCTTGATCTGCCTGTTCTTGTTCAGCATCAACCTCTTCTTCCACTTCTTCCTCAACCTCGACGTCGACTTCCTCTTCCATGTCCTCATCATCACCGGTGTAGTCAACCTCATCCGGATTGAAGTCAAACTGACTTTGGGTCTCGGATGCTGAAGCCTGTTGTTCTTGTGCTTCATCGACGGTGGCCTTGAAGATCTCCTCTCGAGCTTTTCGAATCTGCTCGTCCAATTCCTTTGAGACAGCTTCGTCTTCGTTGTCGTCGGGTTGGTTCATTCTGAATGGACGAATGCCGTGGCTTTCAAGAAGACACCAGCAATTCAAACAGATCGAAAGCTTGACAGGTGTTTCGCCAAT
>BGPT01003635.1:0-12245 GCA_003297045.1 Symbiodinium sp. clade C Y103 | reverse complement strand
GGGTCAAGAGCGTATTGGAAGTTCCACAGCGTAGGGTCAAGAGCGTGCTGGAAGTTCCACAGCGTAGGATCAAGAGCGTGTTGGAATTCCACGTCGTAGGATCAAGAGCGTATTGGAAGGTCCACAGCGTAGCGATTTGAACAAGACGTTATGACCCACCCCACACCACACCACACCAGTGCACCGTTGCTGCAAGTCGGTGAGGATGTTGCAGCGTAAGTCAATGAAGCAGTTATTACCCACCCCACCCCACCCCACGCCATGTAAGTAGGAAAAACACACGAAAGCTGGCGGCGTTCTACAAGCCGCCAGCCAACTACTTCGCGGTCCCGGGGTAAAATACTCAGAAAAATCTTCAGCACTCAGGCTTAGTGATACTAAGGTCCGTTCCAAACCTGATTTCTGGGGGTCTTAAACTGGTCTGAATCACCATTCTCTTTGCTTTCAATTGAACCTCCCTCCGAAGATGGGCTTGTTGAATCCTATTTAGATTTTGTTTGCAATCCAAGATTCCACCCATGAGGACATATCTCAACTGTTGTTTCAGAGCTGTTTTCAGACCAGTTTCAGACCCCTCTCGGACCCTCGGGGCCTTGGCCAGTCTTGGGACAATGAAAGGATGATGCAAGGAAATCAATCATATCATATCTGAAGAGAAAGTAAAAAGTACCTGAAAGGAAGACATCAAGCAAATTAAAGGAACAGAAAAAGCCATAATGGAAGGAAACGACAGCATGAAAGGAAACAAAGCAAGTCCAATGACCGAAACCGGTTTGAAACTATTAGAAATAAAACCCCCGAAGATTTCTAATTGCGCGGACACTTTATTTTATTGCGTGGGGGGGTGGCAGGGGAGCAGGCAGGGGGCAGGGGGTGTGGCATCCCCTTCTTATTCTGACCCTAAGATTGGTAGAAATCTACTCACCCACCTAATAATGAGCACTTCCAACTCAATTGGCACCCCTTTCCAAGAACCGTCCAAATCAATTACCCGTCCCAGTATGAACCGAACCCTGAACCGAACCGACAGCGGCTGCAGTTGGGTCGCTGGTAACCGAACCGAACCGTGGCCACGCTGACTATAGCGTGGGAATATAATTCTCTAAGTATTCAATGAAACCGGAGTTGCCTTACACCAATGTCCTGCCGTGTGTACTCGTTCAGAAGTGTCTTGTATGTATTAATTACATGGAATGCATGCTGATTACCTGAGTACGATGTCTGTAGCCGATGAAACCTTTTCTCGGGCGCGTTGTGCGTATCACTTGCCATGTCTAGCTTGTCCCTCTTATTGCAAGGTATTGTTGGACCTATGTCCCTGGAGTCTAGGCCCTAGACTTTTACATCTATCTGTTTGTGCATTCAAGCAATCATCCTTCATCATCTGTCCGTCAATCTGATCCATATCCTTTTGCCTAATTCCCTATCTTTGCACCCATGCAACTGTCATGCATCTATCTTGAACCATATGATAGGAGTACTGTGGAAATATGTTCCCTGTTTCTTCTTCCGAAGATATCTCGAGAAATCTGTATCTTGGTACCGCACCTGTATCCGCTTTCCGCTGACTTCCATGTTGTTCAGCTTGGCGATAGCATCTCGTGCTGCCTGAGCCACAAGAACCGGTCCCTTTTGAGCAAAGCAAACTGCTCTCAACTCGATTCCAAATCATTGCAAAAGTCCCTCATGCTCATGAAAGAAACATGAAGAAACCCAATGTCAAGCAAAGTCTGGGTGATTAGCTGAGTAGGAATCAGTAGCGATCAGTAGCATGTAGTAGCTAAGTCTGTAGTGGCTGAGGTGGTCTTTTGCCCGTGCGACACCTCTTCAGTTTCAAAGTGGACGAAGCCGTAGCCATACGAATTGCCCAAGGAATCTGCAGCCACCTACGACGGGTATCCATGCTTGGCAACACATAGGTAGCAGTTCTGAACCCTTCAAATCTTCAAAAAATGAAAAGAAACACGTGATGTTTGGCTGCAAAAATCTTCCTTGAGATTCGTAAAGAATAACATAGATCATCTCCGGCCGCACTGTATTATCATTGTCATGCACCATCAATCTTGCACCACAGCGGACAAGAAAGTCTTGGAGATCTTGCCTTGCAGGATCGGATGTCACCAAAAACGCTGAAGGTGTCGTGCAAAGCCTGGAGGTGACTGAAGGTATCAAAATCATGAAAGGGACTCATTCCCGGAATTGTCGTCGTCGTGATGTCAGCACACGTCAGATTAAGTCTCGATTAATATCTGAGTTACTGAAAAGGAATGAAGTGACCATTTGATCCTGGTTTGCAGTGACTTTCCAAGACATCTTCCATCATCTTCATCTGAAAATCAATACTGAGGCATCCGGTCTCACAATCGTCCTGCTGATTGCCATGATATGTCATGATATTCGAAGTGCATGGGCCTTGTTGTCAATGTTCTTGTCAAGATTTCCAACGTACACGTTGCTGTTGCTTGACTGCAGCACACTGATAAATCTGACAGCTGAAAAAGAAAGGACTGAACCGGCTGCATCGAATCATCAAAATTGAGAAAAGATGAGAAAAGTGCGCCTTCCGTTGCCCTGTGTCTCGCTGGCCTTCAGATCAGCACAAGACTGGATCGCAGGGTTTTCTCATGCCGATCCAAAGAAGGCTTGGGGCTAACCGAAGCATCAGAAGATATCAGAAGGGACCAGTCCAAGGCGGAAGAGATAAAAGTTCCATTGCTGAGCGCTTACATAGCGCTTACCAAATCTCCAGCACTGCTCAAGCTCCAAAGAGTTGCAATTTAGGCACTCCACATCAAGCGACAACAGCGGCCATGAATGTTGGTATAGCTCAGTGTGTCGAGAGCAGTCTCTGCATCATTTTCATTGTGGAAATTAACCTTGCAGATCTGCTGCATTCCGACATGAAAGCAACACAATGAGCACATGTAAAAAGAGGAGAAACAGAATCAAAAGCGGAAGAAATACTTTTTGGAAGTAGGTTTCATCTTCGCGTATGATACGTGCATTTTGTTTTTTCTTGAACGTGCTTCAGGTTCAAACCTGGAGAGCGAAACAAACAAACAACACACTAGACTCACATGGACTCACCGGAGCGTTCATTGTTCATGATTTCTCCCTGATTCTCCCTGTACATCTTAGCATCTTCTAAGCATCTTCATCAATCTGATGTCTTTTGAATCGCTCTGGTTGCCGAGACACGTAGCCATATCCCAATGACTGTTTGTTGATCTTGTCACGGCAAACACGAATTGATGCCACAGGGCCGATTCTGTTGAACAGCTCATACCTAGGCCGTGCGGTCAACATGAGTTTTTGAAAATCAGGTTTAACGGATCTGATCTTTTGTGATCATTCATGTTGGCTAGTCTTCTCTGTTTTTTGTTGGATTGATTGTGAATTCCATAAATCATAAGAGCATCTAAATTAATCTAAATTATACATCTATATTAAGTGCGTATTGCAACTGTATGATATAGTTAAACACGCTTCATGGAGGTGTGGCCCAATGTTCAGGACACTCTTTCATTGTCACGTTTTTAACATCAAGGGGGGAAATGGAAACTGCTGCATTAGCTCCATTGACGGGAACTTTCATGGAGTTGTGTCGAATTGTGACCAAGCTGTCAAAATGCTCAAACGATTATAGATGCTTATAATATTTGATGAATGGTCAGTGGTCCAATTTGGCAAAGCTTGACAAGGTCCAGTGCCGGGGCACAGCATCGCTTCCGTGACATCTGGATGGAGGTCACCTCGTATCGCTTCAGGAGATGGCTGAAGCATCTTCAGAATTACAAAATCACGAAAGGATCCGACATGTAATTCGACATGTCATTCGAACTATATACAATTTCCATCAATTTCCAATGAAGTAGTCAGAAAATGGGTGTCACAACATGTCACAACTGCCATCTTCTTGCAAGCTCGAGCACCCACATAAAGCGAAGCTATTTGCGGAGCTTTGTTTGCCTGCATCGTTGTATATCGCTATATCACGTTTCAGCGGCGATGGATGTCGATGTCGTTCGAAATCGTTCGAAGCAGCGTCAAGTCATTGCTCGGTCCGCGAACAGCGAAAATCACGCTGCTTTGTGAAGTGTCGATCTGAGTCGATCGGGCATCACCTCCATGTTTGAGTTTTCATGGAATGTGGTGTTTTCATGTCTTGATATTAAAATAAATCCGGTGTTCAGCTTGTGGTGGGAATGTTGATGGAGCTCACACTTTCTGTATTGTGCATGAATTGTTAGTCTGCAAATGGTGCTGAGACATGCTGAGGCAAGATGCTGCAGAAGGTTCTGTGTCTGCGAGGCAACAAATGCCAGGCAGCATCTGTCTACAAGGCCCCATCAAAGGTCTTAAGTCTTAGTGTCGGTACCTTACAGATCCTTGATGTAGGTGCTTGCTCTGGTTTGTCCCAATATGTCAATGCTGTGCATGAAAAGTCTGGTCCATCTTATGTTGACTACCTTTTACAACTGTATGCTTCGGGTTCTTGTGAGGCTACACATGCTGTAGGGCTTTCAGATGCTTTCACCTCTCTCCCTCAGAAAGGCTCTCACTCCAGACTTCTCCCGCTTCTTTACCTTCTTTGCCTCTCTTTGCTGCCGAGAGACTTCTCTGGCGTGCCTTGAAGGCCCATCTTTGTGTGGAAGAACCCCTGCATCCAAATGATGATGAGTACAAAATGTACAGAGACTTGCCACGCTTCCAAACATGGCCACCTACTCCCTCAGCTTTCAGCTTCCCATAATTGATTGGATTCATTGCTGTTCTTCTACTTTGATCAACTTTGTATATTTCACACCGTTTCGCAACAAGCCAGGTTGACCACTCGTGACACCACAGACTCTGCCAGGCGCGAAAAGACCTCGTCGATTGCGGAGTTGGACCTCGGCATGAAATGTGTTTAAACGCGATGGTAGAAAGTTTCATCACATCTCTCAAGCGACAATTGTACAGTAAACCGAGGTTGAGATCTGTGGGTACGGCTTTGCATGGTTCTTCATGTCAAATGGCCTGTAGAGTATCCTGCGTTGTTGAGCGGACTGTTGGCAACGAGTCACTCCTCAAAGTCTGAAAAGCATTGTAATGCTGATGGCTGTGCACATATATAGAGACCCAGCAACATGCATTACATGGTCTTTGGGGTAGTGCCAATCTTCTCTACTGCTAGATCTAGGTTCGTCATTGGGTTTCAACTTTACACGCATTCTGTGACAATATTATGTATGTATGTATGTATGTATGTATGTATGTATGTATGTATGTATGTATGTATGTATGTATGTATGTATGTATGTATGTATGTATGTATGTANATATGTATATGTATATGTATATGTATATGTATATGTATATGTATATGTATATGTATATGTATATGTATATGTATATGTATATGTATATGTATGTATATGTATATGTATATGTATATGTATGTATATGTATATGTATATGTATATGTATATGTATGTATATGTATGTATGTATGCATGTATGTATGTATGTATGTGTATGTATGTGTATGTATGTGTATGTATGTGTATGTATGTGTATGTATGTATGTGTGTATGTGTATGTATGTGTATGTATGTGTATGTATGTATGTATGTATGTATGTATGTGTATGTATGTGTATGTATGTGTATGTATGTATGTGTATGTATGTATGTATGTATGTGTATGTATGTATGTGTATGTATGTATGTGTATGTATGTATGTGTGTATGTGTGTATGTGTGTATGTATGTATGTATGTATGTATATATATATATATATATACATATACATATATACATATGTGTTTCATAATATTACATTTTACGGTCAATGCTTTTGATGCTGAACACGCTTGCAGGTCGTGCTAAATACTTCTGCATCTCATGATGGCTTTCATTGTTAGAGACTACATTCATGATTCATGACTATTCCGACCTTCCGGAACGTGACTCGCGGGCCATTTGGGCCTGTGTTCTGGAGGAAGCTCTCGGTTCATGCGTTCAATGGCCGACTCGAAGTGTTTGCTCAAGCGCACCTCAAAGGATTCCACCTGGTGCACGGTGTTTTTAGCACATCAAAATCCATCAAATTCTATCAATTCCTCCTGCCAACTGATCCTTCAAAATCTTCACTCAACTCCAAATTGCTGCGAAACTCCTCATGGATCTGGCAGGTCTGGCACATGCGCTTTGTTCTACAATTGATCTCAGCTGATGGAGGTGTACCTCTTGGAGCTTTTCTCCGAGGTGGTGAAAACTGAGCCATGCAAAGCCGTCACTTGGATGCAGTCATTGGCATTCAAGCGGTCGGTCTTGCTTACTTTTTGTTGGCTTTTCTGAATCGATTTATCAAGAGCTGGCCATTTGGCCATCAACACAGCAAGAATGAATATATAATAAGAATAAGCAATCAAGAAAAGAGTGGACCAAAGAATGACACAGCAAATCTTAGGATAATTTCACCCCAAGCCTCCAAGCACAGGAAAAGAACATGACATAACAACTCCTTTGAGCCGTGTCAGGAAACTCAGGCGTAGTCGTGGTACATCGTTTCCGCTTTCTTGATCACCTGTCAGATTCAGCTGTTCTTCCTGATGCAAACATGTACACAATGAATATTCTAAGCAATTGGACACCAAAAAGAAGAAATCTAGTTTGCAGTACACTGAATGCCAAATGGCTGAAGAACTTGTATTATCACTCAACTGAACCTCGTCTTCAATGCCCAACTCCTCCGCCTCCTAAAAACAGAAGAAATGAATTAGTTGGCCTAGAAAATCAATCACATTCTCAAAAAGTCTCAAGCAGCTGGTACCGTATGTTCAGGAAAGATCACGAAAAATCATGTAATTGCATTCACACACTTCGGGCACTGGATTTTTCCCGGGAGGACACAAATGTACAAATAACATCAACCAACTATATCGTCCTCTTGTTCCAGACTCAATGGACAATGCAATCCAATCGCTGTCCTTGAGGTATTGCCGGATCAACTCAAGATCAACCGAGATAACCTTGGTGAAGAGAGACTGCGTGCTGTGTATGTGAAGACTATGTGGCACATTTATACCTATGTATATTAAATTATATACTACAATATCTAGTACAATCTATAAATATACACACTATGTATATACATTATCATAAACATAATTGTATATAATTGTTACATAATGTATGAATGGTAATATTGGAAAGCAGTCTAGAACAAAATACTGACCAAAATAAAACAGACCACCCTCCGACTGATGAAATATATCAAGTCATTGCTGTTTGACATCTTGGCCCAAGACAGCGAACTTCAAGTTGTCGATACAGTCGGACTTTCTCTCCTATCAAAGTCAAAGCTTTACGGCTTCGCGGATGCTATCCTTGTGTTCAATTATTGTTCAATTACAAGGTATCATCTCTGTGAATTTTGTGTGCTGTAGCTGTAGCGCACTCATTTTCCCAATGTTTGTCAACGTCCATCACAAAGGTTCCATCGATGCCTTCAGAAGAAGCTCTTGCCTCCGCGCATCTGCCGCCTGACCGACTCACAACATCTCAAAGCAGCCCAATCTGCCTCAAACTGTGCAAGATAATGTCTGAACCATTCCATGCTGTCCTTGTACAGTGCACCCACACTTCCTTGTGCAAGGTCCCAACCTGAGTTCAGTCAAAACAGAAACACTACAGAGTCTGTAGATACATACGTAGTCATACATTATTATTTCATTATTATTGTGATGTATTACTGTATTACCAGTATATATATATATATATACATGTATAGCAAATATAGCATCAAGAGATGCGCTTAAAGACCCTCGTCAACACAAAGCCAATGCATTGCGTGCTGTAAATTGTCTTTAGTCACTTCGGAAATACGTCTTCAAACGTGAAAGAATCGTTGCGCTCATATGCTTGAGCATCTCACAATCCTCAGCTTGTGAATTGCATGTATCTTACCCTTTGAAACCGTTCATAATCTGCTGCCTACCTGGTGAGAAGAGAACATGCAGAACATATGTGCCATAGTCAAAAAATGGTCTAGGGGGTATGGTCATCCGTCTCATCAGAGGAATCCTTGTAATGGGCATATAGAATTACATAAATCATGATAAATCCCTATTGAGGGATTGATGACCATCCCTTAATTGAAAACATCCAACCACCATGGCACAACCTCCAGCACCAGGTGCCAAACCATAGACTTGTGCGGTGTTCAGGATCCGCTCCACGTCAAAGCGATCCTCCATGGTGACCTGGATTTCAACGTAAGAAAGACCAGGATCATTCTAAAAAGGAAAAGAAAAACGATATCTAGTTATGTACCATGTATAATGATCATATATATATATATATAATGTTATATTATATATACTAGCAAACAAGGACAAATTGCATATCAAACAAATACGATTTCTCTGAGAGCTATATAGTCACTCGCTGAATTCTGAGGATTTTCGGGAATCTACACATTATAGATTGTTGTGTGCCAACTATTTCAAACATCGAGGATCAGATGACACGCGATGTTAATCTCAAAACATTTTGCTGGGTGAAGTGGAAACTCATGTGTTCCCAACATGCTAAGGTTCTTGCAGCTTCGTTCAATTCCATCTTTGCAAGCCTCAGAATTGGAGCTGAGAAACTCCTGCCTCTCAGCAACTACGTAGTCCTATCAAGAGCATATCATCAAGAGCTCGGGATGGCACTTCTCCTCTGCTTGCCTCAAATTTGCATAACAAGACCATGTGTAGCATGAAACTACGCCCAGAATTACAATCAATTTGCAACATCATGCAGATCACTGGTTTCTCAATTTCTGCCAAATCAATCGTAAGCAACCCTCGTAATTCGTAGTTTAAAAAGCCTGCAGTACCCTTCACATTTGCACGCCAAATCTGTTTCCACGAACTGCTTTGCCTCAAGTCACCCTCATCGACCTGAGAATCAGCAGTGCAAAAGATCTTAAAACACAAACTGAAAGTCTTGCAAGCACTGCAGCGTTGGCGGTGGAGGGCTGATAATGAAAAGCAAACAAACAAGCAGCAGGCCTGCAAACAAACCAATCAACTCACCAACAAACAAACAGTGAAGAACCTGACGAATAATGGATTGTCTGGAGACCATCATGAATCGTGAAACTAAAACACAATCAAAGAGCAAACAAATATGGTCTAGAATTGCCACAACATGTTTCTACAAGTAGCTTCGGGTCCTTCGAGCAAATCTCAAAAGGAGCCATGCCCTCCCTCATTCGAAGCACTATGAAGACCCACACGAAACTCTCTACTGAGAGTCCAACACCTGCTTTAATTGCTTCTTCCAGCACGGGGCCTCATCCGATGCAACGCTGTTTGACTATTGTGTCAGAAAGCATGCTGTACAACACTGTATCGCCCGACGGCCAAAGCACAAAGACAAAGACAAAACAGTCCATGCATCCGCAAGTGCGGATCAAAGCTTTGTAGAGTATCTACTATTCCGCAGGGACAAGTTCTAAGACTACAATCACCTGTGTCTGCGCACAGTACTTGGGTCCGAAAAAATGCAAAACTACGCAGCCAAAGCCTTGGCTGCCCGGATTTTCTCTCATTCTCAGATGCTTCCAGGGGTAATTAATTCGAACCCTGAGTTAGTCAGTCTTTCAAGCTGACAGCTGCACCAAACTAAATGTGGAAAACATGAAAAATATCTAGCCAAGAATGTCAGCGTGTGTGTGTGTGTGCGTGTGATGTACCCATTCAGGTGTATCTTCACAGCAAAGCAACAACAAGATTGGAATTGAATGAACGGGTTTTCGACCTAGAAATGCATTTGCACTGTTGCAAAGCCTGCGCTGTTTGATTCACTTTGGGAAACACCGTGAATTGTTTGCGTCGCAATCTGTTCACTACCTTCGACATTCCGTACCACCTCCTGCAGGCAAGTTGGCATACTAGGCATAGTTGCAAGAGTAGATTCTATCCCCAAAATTTCTACCGTGCCGACTACAGGCCGTGCTCCATTCTGGCATTGAGCCGCTGGCGAAGTGTGCTGGAGGGATCTTCAGGGGACAGGTCACACACTGCCTGCCACCGGAGATGCATCCGCTTTAAAATTGTTACAGGAACATCAGGGACACAGAAATCACAAAGTCCATGCTGTCCCTGTTGGATCAACAACATAGCGGTTTGGCCCATTTGCTTTGCTAACTGAACCCTCCAGTGGACCATAGTGATCATAGTGGACCTCTAGGCCCAAAAACTCAAAACATCCACTGCCCTTTGTGCTGCTTGAGGCCTTCCATAGCAACGTTCAAAAACATGGCATGCTTGATCATGCTAGTCGCATGCTAGATGTGGCTAGATGCTGCTCTGCCTCCTCCAACTCCAGGATCATCCATTCGGTATATGCCTGTGAGGAGATCTCAAAGCGATTTGAGGGGTAGATCACAGCTTAAATGGGTTTAAATGGCTGGGCACCAGGGTACATTTTGAGCTTCACGGCTTGAGCACAGCTGAGCAGCTCATACAGTAGTGGTTTGGGTTTTGACGGAGTGGGGCAAATTTCTTGCCGATAATGTACAAGCAATTTCTGGGCTTCCTTTTTGCACCTACTGTGACCTTGATGTTTGTTTGCACCCAAGTCGATACCTCTTAGGGCCAGTCATCAGCAGAGTATTCCCTTATTTTGACATGTGTTGATTTGTTCCTCTCTGCTGAGTATTGGCATCTTTTCTCATAAACTTTGCTGTAGCAGCTTCTGTATGTTTGTTGCAACTGCAAGCACTTAGCATTCCTTTCATGTTTCTCCCTTCGAACTAGAGATTGGAAACCCGTCTGTTCATCTATCTGAAGTCTCCA
Source organism: Symbiodinium sp. clade C Y103 (assembly GCA_003297045.1). Lineage (NCBI taxonomy): Eukaryota > Dinophyceae > Suessiales > Symbiodiniaceae > Cladocopium > Cladocopium sp. clade C. Next base: position 1,411 of record BGPT01003635.1, on the reverse strand, counting down.
GACTTTGCCCTCGTCATATTCTTAACATGGATAAAGTCATGCAGCGAGAATCTCCCGTCCTCTGGATACAAATCCTGAAGCTTTCGCTTGGCGGGCAGGAAAAGTTCTTTGGGAGCACTCACTGCCTCGGCAGGATCTCAAGTGATTTCTAAAATGTGGGAACATTCAATTGAGATCAGAACAAAGTCTGTGGGTGATGAGCTGTCAAAAAAACAACCGTGATTGCGATTCCTGGAATGTCTTTTCCCAGCAATACTCAAATTCCCCAGGGAGCTCTTTTTGGAATTGGTATGCCTTCATACAGTTTTGTTTCGTAATGGGATGTTTGCCTGTCTGCATGGTTGCAAACCTTCCCTTCAGTCTTTTCACATCTCAGCTCGCCACTTTTGCTTCCATCATCGCATCCCTGTCAGTCCGTGACTGAAAATGTCATGCACATGCCATGCTTTCCGTCCATGTGTCGCTCTTCTCGATCTTGTGGTACCCTGGGCTACATTGTCATGTGCCAAGCCTGTCCCTTAACAAATCCCGCCCTGTCAAACGGTGGGCCTCAGTCTCTCCGGAAGATAGTCGTTCGTGGCGCTCTCAAGCTCCAGGATCCTGAGCCTCCAGAAGCATCACAGTGCCAAGTCACTGCGACTCTGACTACAAAATGTCGCATTATGGCCGTTATGGCACGTCTGTCAAGATATGTTAAGATGTTTCCCAGCCACATAGCCCTTTTCTAGCCTGTAATCCCCTTTTTCCACTTCTTCGATGGGAACTCGGTGTTCCTTTGCCTCAGCACTTCTGCGCTGGATTTCCCATCATTAGACACGTTGACATGTTGATGCTGCATTTTACGTGGTTCATGTCTGGAAGGTCCCAACATTCTCCACGCATTTCTGCAACAGCTCCGCATCATTGCCTTCAATGGCCTCACCTTAACAGGCTTAGCATTGGCTTAGCAGAGATCAAAGATGGATCGAACAATTGTCATAGCATCGAAACTTTGGACTCTTCAGACTCTTCGGACTCTTCGAACTCAACTGATCGGAACTGATTGGAACTGGGCTTTTCTGTGCCATGGCAGAAGTCCACGGGCGTATTCAGCTTATATTTGGTCATCAGTCAAATCACTCAAGGTCAATAGATGGCAATCGGCTTTGGGTCCCGGAGTGGGGCTGCTTGAAATCCATTTGCTGTCCTACCAATCAATTCTGAAAGGAACTTCACACAGGTCACAGTCACTAATTGTTTTCAACCGCCATGGTTGATCGTTCTGTGTGTGTGTGCGTGTCATAAATATAGAATACAAAGGATTGCTTGTATATCTACAAGTAGTTCCCGGGCAAGCCGGGGTCGGAAGTTTCAAAAATTGAAACACCTATAGCTTATAGAACTGAACAGAGCCTGGGCCTATAGGATGCAG
>BGPT01003634.1:0-11093 GCA_003297045.1 Symbiodinium sp. clade C Y103 | reverse complement strand
TCCGACTAAACATCTGAAACATGTTGAGATTTTTGTTTGGTATATCATCCCATTTTGATAGGTCAAACATCTCCATTTTTTTGCGACAGGGCCAGAAGCGGGAAGGAGACCTTTTCATCCGCTTCGGCAGCGCGGGTGCCCATCACGGGACCAGGTGATGTGGGTGTTGTTTGCACCGCTGGAGGTGGTGGTTTCAATTGTTGATTGGTTGAATCATCGAGATTTGGGAATTAGATCATCCAGCAATTTGCCTTCCTTGAATCTGAAGATGCAGTGGATGCAATAGATGCATAGATGAACATGTGCACGGTTCGTTTTATAGTTTTAAGATAGATGGGTATACACCATTTCACACCCCAAATTCAGACTGTTTAGGCTTGATGATTTTCAGACGAAAGTCTGTGGGCTGCGGCTAGCCTAAACAGCATCACTTTGATGCGGATCGCATCGGGTTCCTGGACACTTTCTGCACTGTGAAGTCTTTTTACGGCAACGCTAGTCTCAAGATCTGGGGCGGGGGAAACTGGAAATTCAGTGTCGATCCGTGTGTTACCTGACACATGTTGATCTATCATTATAATGTGGTTAGATATCACCATTAGCCAGTGCTACTGTTGTATATCCCCATCATTTGTTGGTAAGTTTCCTCTTATCAGTTACATCTTGGATATTCCCTGTACCTATCAATGGTTTATAGTAGAGGATCATAAGGCCAAGTGTTGATTAGTTGATTGGGGGAGAACTCAAGTTATATACTGTGTCCATCCACCGATAGTCAATGCTGCAAAGACAGGCAAAACCCGTTTCAATGTTTCTGGGATTTTGGGGTGCCTGGGTCCACCGCATTCCGCAGACGCAGAGCCTCTGGGGAACTTTAGAGGCACAGTAGCTGATCTGTGAAGGACAGCCAGCCGCTGGTAGCTGCGGTTCTGTTTTTAGTAGATTGGGAAGTTTCACAGGACACCCTCAACTCAAAGACTTCCGGGGTTCTTTGATATTCAATCAATATTTCAATCAAAAATTGCTGGATGTGTTTCGCAAGCCACCGAAATCAACTTCCGGACTTCCAAATTGTAGAAACTTCCATGTCTCTTTGCCGATCCCACCTGTCACAGTATTTTGGGTGTGGGTCAAACCCCCATTGCCATCTTTTTTAGGCCAAGATAGCTGGTTGCTTACGGATTTTCAATGATTGTCATCCCCGCATCCGGCAGATGCTCCCAAGGATATGGGTTTGTTTGCATAGAGCACCACCCGTTCCAAAGGTTTATCGTCACTTTCCGACCTCTTGGGTCTTGGGGCTAATTGGTGCGTTTATTGACACCTAACCAAACCCCCAAAGCCCAGATGACATCCCTTTAAAAACTTATCTTTGAATGACTCTGACAAACCTTCAATTACATTGGCCAAGCCACAAAAAAAGGGGCCACTTGTGTTCTAGGTACTGTATTTGCTATTTTGTGACAATTACTGTCTCATCGCCATGTCAGTGTCACAATTGTCCTCGACCTGAACTCCAGGCCATGCAGACCAATCCTTCAACTTCAGGCGTCGAGAAACGTCGAGCCAAAACACCACGGGAAGGGGGAAAACAAAAACATGTGGTTTAAACATCATGAATTTTGCGAGGTATTCTTGCAACAACTAGGGGGATTTGAAGCATCAGCAACTTGGTTTTGGCTTATTTTGTTTGGCTCTACCCGAGGAATAGATTCCAAAAGGCTCATAGCCTTTTTTCCGGGCCAAATTCCATGGCTTTAATATGACATCATATGACATCCTACCAACTCCAAAGTCGAGTTACCGCATTCTTTCTGGGTCCAGTGGTATTCGGGAGCTGTGCCTGGGTGGATTCCGAGTCTCTCTTTGGTTGGATTTTCGCAGCCATAACTTGGTGAGAGAATGGAAGATAACGGATGGGTGAAAATGGATGGTGAATGATGATATTGAATGATGAGGGATGAGACTTAATGACAATGTGAGGGTATACACGACGTAGCTGAATCTGTGGCCACGACAATGGATGAAGCACCTGGCACCTGCCCTGATAATTGGCGATACTGGATGATAAGGGATGACAATGGATGATAATGTGAGGGGAAACACTTCTTGGCTGAACATCGGTTGTTTGTTTGCAGGGTATCTCTGAATCTGTGGCCACGAAAATGGATGAAGCACCTGGCACCTGCCATGGATCGTTGGCAGGGCACTGGCTTCGTGCTGCGGTTGCTTCAGAGAGGCCCAGCACTTGGGAAGTTCCGGGGGAAATCGCAAGGGTCGGAGAAAGGAATACCATGACCACCATACACTAAAAACCAACATGAAAAAACAGGATGGTGTTTAGATGTAGAGAAACAAACATATGTTGTTCAGTTCAACAGATATCATCATAGAATTTGGCAAATGCATCTCAACCACTGGTCATCACAAGTTTGGCATGGCTTGGTTAGCCAAAGGAGTTGAAAGTTGGACAGTTCGATCACTAAGTTTTCGCTGTGGGTGGAGGATTGCGCAATCTATATAGTCAATATCATCATCTATATAGTCAATATCGTCATCGCATTTTTGGCAAGTTATGTCTACTACAGATGGTGATTTTTGCCAAATTCAGAGGATGGTCCCTGGAATGGTTTGTGATTCTTCATTCCGCTAGTCCCACATCATTTGGCCCTTTGGTTCCTCTCAGTTTTTGGGGAGGTTCAACTTGAGATGGTTTGCACCAACGAAGGTGAACAAAGAAATGGCAGACCGAAATCTAAACAACAAAAAGAGCGGGTCAACCATGCTTTGCAAGAGAATGTGGGAGGACTTAACCACCGAAAATAGGGATATATGATATTTGAGTTAAGCAAGACAGGTAGCGAGATTTACTCAAATCTTCCCCAACAAGAAAAGTGGAAATTGCTCCGCTATACATGCGATGGTTTTGAACATGATCTAGCCAAGTTGGGAGTCTATCTATTGGTGTCACATTGATCATCATTAATCACCTGGTGTTTCAAATCTTTTGGAGGTACTTGTAGTGAGTAGTAAAGCATCAAACAGTCGTGGTTGCCTTCAGCTGGAGAGCCGCTTTTGGTCCTTTTGGTGCAAGGATTTCAAATTATTTCAACATCGAGTTTGATCATCTTGATCCCCTTTTCAAGTATCCCGTTTAGGAATGGAGGATAAGATGGGCTAGCGATGCTGGCGATGGGTGCTCCAGCCATATGTGTATCACCTCGACGCAGTGTGGGACTGGTGGTCGGCTTGGGTCAACTGAGAAGATCTGAGAAGTTGAATTTCCCATGCCCACCCCCCCCACCTCAGGTCCAACCTGCAGTCGGTGCCAACTCCTCTGCAGCGGTGGAGCGGCCGCAGGCCGGAGCCTGTGCTGTTGCACTGGGTTGTAGTTGATTTCTGTTTGAAACCTCAGACTTCTTGGAACGGGTTGGAAGTGCCACCGAAGCGCATGTTGAAGTTGCAGAGACCCGTATGAAGCCCTGTGACCCATGGATTCTGTCCTCATCTGCAAGTGAATCACCTTGGATTCTTGTTATGGACATCGTGATGCTCATTTTGCATCTGAATGTTCTAGAGCTCAAAGAGTCCGTTTGATACATTTCATATTTCGCTAGTGTGATGCTCGTGCTTTCCTGACCTGGGGCGACAAATGGAAAGCTTTGCCGCAAAGAAAGCGGTGATCACTGCAGCCGTCTCAGAACAGCTGGGATCGGGCGTGGCTCAGCTTCATTCACATTGTATTTGACATCCTGTCGCATTTGGTTGTGATGGGTGTGGCTTTGATGGCCACGGCCTACGTCATTCCCTGCTACCTCCTGCTGCACTTTCTCCTCGCCACACAAGTCACAGACTTATCGGTCCGCCAGCTGCTGGAAGCGCCTCTGCTATGGCTCTTCCCCAGCAGCCGCCTGGTGGCTTCATCCCGGCCCTGTGCCGCACGGGCAGCCAGGCTCGGCAGCTGGGTACTGCGCTGGGCCATGGTGGTGGTGGTGGAGATGGTCGTCATGGATGGGAGCTTTAAAAAGTTTTATCTCGATCACATGTGCTACCAGGATCCAAGCCGCAGCTGCCAGGGGCTGCCGCCCTGGCTGCAGACGCCGATCTACGAGACGTGGTGGAGTGGCAGCAGCTCCACCTGCATGGTGGACCCCAAAGTCTACACCACCTGCCTGATGGAACTGCCTTGGTTCACCCGCGGCTACTGCAACTATTCGGGTGGGGAATGCGCAATCAACACTTTTCCGCAGTGGCTGGTGGATTTAGTAATTGCAATCACTTTCTATGTCCCATGGACGGGTCTTTGCGTCTCGACTCTTCTGATTCTGTGTCGCTGCTGCTCCAAGCAGCTGGAAGAGGTGCCCCGCACTGGGGCGGCCGCAATGAACCCCGGAACAGGAGAAGCGGGCTGGGTGAAGAAAACTTTCTACGCACTTATGACAGTTGTGCCTTTTTTCCTGGATTTTCTTCTAGACGTCAATGCCACAGTGCAGTTTGTACTCACGGGAAATTATTTGTTTGCTGGAGTTTCTGCGGGGATTTTCTTCCTTTCCCTATCTCAACAAGTGGCGCACGGAGCAGTTCAGAAGCTGGTGAGTGCGACTTGCGAGTCGCTGAAACTTGGCCAATCCACGGACGACTTGGAGATCATCATGCTCTCGGAGAAGGCAGTCGAATCCCCACTTCAACTTCTTCTTCAATTCTATGCATTTCCGTTTGTTACTGCCAGTGAATTCGCAGTCTTCTCATTCATATTGTCATTGCTTCTGAGCTTAAAATCAGTGGCAGAGGCCACCTATTGGCTGGCAGAGCTCAAGCTCCACGATGCACTCGTAAAGCCAGAATATGAATCACTGGCCTGAGCAGGCTGAGATGATGAAAAAAGACGGCCCGCTCTTGGCAGATTTGTGATGAAGCTGCGCAGTTCTTTCGGATCCCGTCTCTGTTGAACAGTCGCCGCTGGCAGGACGTCATGGGGTGCTGAGTCTGGGGCCCCAGTTTCACGAGTTTCAGTCGTGTTGAAGTCTTGAAGGCTATTGGAAAAGTTGGGCACGGATGAAACACGCTGCCCTTCCAAATTTCCAGAGGACTCAATGCATGTGATGCGCCCAGCTCATTGGGGTTGTTTCCACATGTGCAACCTCCTACATCCCATGATTTATAACATTTTTGGCCACATTGGGATGTCCCACCCCATTTTGAAACTAACAAAATTACTAAGATAAATTTCCAAATCTATACATGCTTAAATCCTTTTAAGTCCAAATATAGGACGGTTAAAATCTTGTATTCAATCTATAGTCTATAGAGGTTAGTCATGGTTAGTCTACATGGCTACATGGTGAAATCCCAGATATTTTGAATCCCCAAAGTTTCAGCTCAAGATTTCATGGCCACGCAAGGCGACCTGGGCGACCTGGGCATTGCAAGCCTGCGCACGTGGCGTCAGTGACCCAGCGATGTCTTGGTTTTCTTCGCTTGGTAGAAACCTCGGAGTCGTCCTGAGTTCGATGTATCCTGGAATATATGCGTCAGTTGCTAAGCCAACTGGTTTCGGTTTGCGGATTTACCGATTGATCTAGGCGACTACCAAGCCGGTTATTCGGATAGAATAGGAATAGTTTTGGGTTATAAGATGATAAAGGAACCAAGGTGATGTGGATTTGTCCTGATACATGTCCTTGGACATGGGCTGAATTCACACCAACTTCTGCCATGGAGGTTTGAAGGACTGGATTTTAGGGGCGCTCCATTTTTTGCAAAACCCACCTTGCCTTCGTTGGAGGTTTTGGGTAATTGGCCATGGATTTTGGGAAGCCAGGGAGCTACGGATGATGAAAAACCTTATTGGATTTAGGAGATCTAAAGAGCCCAGTTAACCTCACTATCATGGACTTGGATAACAACGCAAAACAAGGGGCTTTACCAATGTTTTTGGGGATTTCAGCATTTTGATGGTTAACCCAACTATCTTTGGTGCCGCATTTTTTGGGAAACGTAGCTTTCCTTCGTTAGTGGTTGTTAGTGATTTCGTAATTTAGGGACTGGCCATTGAATGCCATTGATGTTGTGGAGCCAAGGAGGCATGGATAGTGAGAACTTATTCAATCGCAGATCTAAAGAGCCCAGTTCAACCAATGACTTTGGGGATTTCTGCATTATGATGCAGGGGGCTGACTAACAAAACATTTTTTTGAGCCCATGTCAACCCAACCAGATAAAGCCCCATCACCATATATCAACATTGCAACATCGATTGACATCAGTGGTACCTGTCACCATTCAACAAGCCATGGTTCCACCAGCTTCTTGATTTCCGACTAAACATCTGAGACATGTTGAGATTTTTCTGTGGTACATCAGTATATCATCCCATTTGAAAGGTCAACCATCTCCATTTCTTGGGCGCCAAGGCCTTGAAGCCGGAAGGAGATCTTTTTCATCCGCTTCGGGAGCCCGGGTGCCACGGGACCAGGTGAGTTGGGTGTTGTTTGCACCGCTGGAGGTGGTGGTTTCAAGTGTTGGTGCGTTGGATCATCGAGATTTGGGACTTAGATCATCCAGCAGTCTGCCTTACTTAAAGAATCTGAAGATGCAGTAGATGCAATAGATGCATAGATGCATAGATGCATAGATGCATAGATGCACATGTGCACGGTTCATTTTATAGTTTTAAGATAGATGGGTATACGCCATTTCACACCCCACATTCAGATTGTTTAGGCTTGATGATTTTCAGATGAAAGTCTGTGGGCTGCGCCTAGCCTAAACGGCATCACTTTGATGTGGATCGCATCGGGTTCCTGGACACTTTCTGCACTGTGAAGTCTTTCTACATCAACGATTGTCCCAAGAGCTGGGGCCTGGGGAAACCAGAAATTCAGTGTCGGTCCATGTTTTACCTGACACATGTTGATCCATCTTTATCTTTGGTTAGATATCCCGATTGTTGTCTTATTATTGGGTGTAATTAATGCTTTCACCATCAACCAGTGCTCCTGTTGTATATATCCCCATGATTTGTTGGTTAATTTCCAGCTACATCTTGGATGTTCCCAGAGTTCTCGGTACCCAAAGGATTATAGGGCGTCAAGTGTTCCTTAGTTCGTTTGGGAAGAACTCAAGTTATATTACATACTGCATCCATCCACCGATAGTTAATGAAGCAAAGACCGGGGAAAACCGTTTCAATGTTTCCAGGAACTTGGGGTGCTTGGTTCCGCCGCTTTCCGCACAAAGACACAGGTTTTGGGGGTAATTGGTCCATTCTTGGACAACTAGCCAAACCCTAGAAGCCAGATGATATCGCTATGAAAGAAAAAGACGTATCTTTGGATGACCCTGACTATCTGACAAAATCGTTCAATGATATTGGCCAAGCCACCCACATATACAGATGGTGATGTTTGCCAATAATTTTTCTGAGGATTGTCACGGTCATGGTTTGCATTTCTTCACTCCACTAATCCCGCATCATGTCACCCCTTGGTTCGGCAGGGGGCCAAAGAACCGTGGAGATCCGTGGAGCCAGAACCCAAGATTCGGTTTTAGGGGAGGTTCAACTTCATGGTTTGTACCAACAAAGATGGGAACGGGTAAACAGCACATGACTCAAAATGGCACCTCAGCTGTAAATCTCAACAGGAAGCAGAAATGAAACAAAATGAGGGTCGGCTCAACCATGAGTAGCCACTGAAAGTGGGGGATTTAAACACTGATTTATGGGGATATATAAGCAAACACATGTGGAGTTTACACAACAACAAAACCTGGGATTTGCCCCTGCTAAACGTGATGGTTCTGAAAATGACCGCTAGCCAAGTTGGGGGTCTATCTGTTGGCATTGATCTCCTGGTTCAAATCTTTAGGGGGTATCTGTAGTATACCTGTAGTGAGTAGTACAGCATCAACCAGTCGTGGTTGCCTTCAGCTGGAGAGCCGCTTTTGGTGCAAAGATTTCAACATATTTCAACATCGGTCATCTTCGATCCCCTTTTCAAGGATCCCGTTTAGGGAGGATAAAATGGGCTAGCAATGCTGGCGATGGGTGCTGCAGCTGATCAGACTCTTTGTCAAAGATGCTAAGGGAATCAAAGGGATGTGTATCACATCAGAGATACACTGTATACACACAGTTCATACGCAGTGTGGGACTGGTGGATCGGCTTGGTTCACTGAGAAGTTGAATTGCTTATGCCCGCCCCACCTCAGGTCCAATCCGCAGTCGGTGCCAACTCTTCTGCAGCGGTAGAGCGGCCCCAGGCCGGAACCTGCGCTACTGCACTGGGTTGAACAGATTGCTGTTGATTTTTGCTTGAAACTTTAAACTTCTTGGAACGGGTTGGAAGCGGAATCAAAGCGCAGTTGCAGAGACCCGTATGAAGCCCTGTGACCCATGGATTCTGTGTTCACGTGCATTTCATCTGAAAGTGCATCAATGATGTTCATTACGCATCTGCAACTGCAATGTTTTAGTTCTTAACACACCTCGATACTTTCATATTCCGATCATCTAATTCATATTCTCGCGTGACCTCATGGCAAGTTTTGCTGCCAAAAAAGCGGCCATCACCACGGCAGTCACAGAAGAGCTGGGGTCATGTCGCACGTGGTTGGTGTTCATTACAATCGTGCTTGAGACAATGTCTCATATGTCTGTGATATATGCGGCATGGATGACCACGGCGTATGTGATTCCGGTCTACTTGCTGCTTCATTTCCTCATTGCCACGCAAGTCACTGACTTGTCCGTCCGCCAGCTGCTGGAAGCGCCACTTCTGTGGCTCTTCCACGGCAGCCGCCTGATTGCCTCCTCCCGGCCCTCTGCCGTCAAGGGCGCCAGGCTCTGCAGCTGGGCGCTGCGCGGTGCCATGGCTCTGGTGTTTCTGATTGCCCAAGGAGAGGAGATTTTTTGGGAATTCCTGCTGGTCTACGGTTACATTGATCATTCCTTTCTCAAATTCGATGTAACGCACATGTGCTGGCGGGATCCAAGCCACAGCTGCCAGGGGCTGCCACCTTGGCTGCAGACGCCTTTGTACCAGACCTGGTGGCATGGCGGCAGCCCCACGTGCTGGGTAGATCAGGAAGTGTACGGCAGCTGCGTCTCGGAGCGGCCATGGTTCTGGCGGGGCAGCTGCAACTGGACTGCGGGAGTATGATGATGGGGGCTTTACCAGACTGGCTGGGTACGTTGTCAATGTCAACAATTTTCTTTGCCCCTCTTTGTGGCTGTCATTTTGAATCTGCAATTTCTGGGAATGAATTTCTGGGCAACTTTCCCTCCAATCAGCTGGCAGAGGTGCCGGGCATTGATGACACGCCACCAGAGACACTGGAAGACACACGGAGGGAACAGTCGTCGGAGGAAGAGCTGCAGTGTATTGAAATGGGTTCAGCATGGCTCAACAAAGCGTCTTATGCAGGAATGACCATTGTCCCATTCTACTTGGATTTTGCGCTAGACATGAGTGGCATTGTGCAATGCATTCTGACTGGGAACTACATTTTTGCCGTGGTATCCGCCATGATTTTCTTCATGTCGCTGTATCAGCAAGTGGCCCGCGGGGCAATCTCGAAGCTTTGGAAGGCGACTTGCGAGTCGCTAGAAATTGGTGAGTCGACTGATGAGCTTGAGATGATAATGCTATCTGAGAAGTTGGTGGAAGCACCTCTGCAATTGATGGTACAATTTTATGCGTTTCCATTCGTGACTGCCAGTAAGTTCGCAGGTTTCTCATTTCTATGCTCCCTGGCTTTGAGCTTAAAATCAGTCGCAGAAGCCACCTATTGGTTAGTAGAGCTCAAGCTCCACGATGCCCTTGTGGCGCAAGAATATGAATCACTGCTCTGAGCCCTCTGAGATGATGATGAAAAAAAACGGCCCGCTCTTGGCAGATTTGTGCTTAGCTGAAGCTGTGCACTTCCTTCGGATCCCGTCCCTGTTATACAGTCGCCACTGGCAGGACGTCATGGGTGCTGAGTCTGGGGCCCCACTTGAACGAGTTTCTGTCATGTTGAAGTTTTCTTGTCAACAAAGTTTGGCTGTGATAAAGAATTCCAGATGACTCATTGCAAGTGCTGACGTGCCCCGGTGGTGGTTGCTTCTACACAGAGAACCTCGAAGAAACCATTGATGTACAACATCTTGTAATAGCATGTAATAGCCATTTTGGGGCGTCCCCCCGTTTTGAAAGAAACCCGCTGCGGGTAAATCTCCAAATTTGCTTAAATCCAAGTAAACCCAAATATAAGATTGTTATATAGATTCAACATTAGTTCATATAGGTAGAGGTCAGTCAAGCTTTATCTATGGTTCAATCTCAGATATTTTGAATCTCCTTTTTTCTCAGCTCAATCCTTGATTTCATGGCCACATGAGGCGCGAAGCTACCTGGGCATTGCAAGCCTGCGCAAGGGGCGTGCCTCAGGGATGTCTTGGGGGGTTTCCCTTGGTGAAAACCTGGGAGTTGTCCTTTTGGGTTCGATTTATCCTGCGAATATGCGACAGTTGTTGAGCAAACTAATTTAGGTCTGGGTTTCCGGATTTACCGATTAATCTGGGGATTGGCAAAAGGAGCAAACATTTTATGGGGATTTTTGGGGATATAGACTAGGAATATAGGGGGACAAGCAAGAAGGTGATATGGATTCGTAAAGCAAAGTTCAANCATTTTATGGGGATTTTTGGGGATATAGACTAGGAATATAGGGGGACAAGCAAGAAGGTGATATGGATTCGTAAAGCAAAGTTCAATTTTGAACAGCTGCATTTAGGTGTGCAGCAATTTTTGGAAAACGCAGCTTCCCTTCGTTAGTGGTTTTATGATTTAGGGACTGACCATTGAATGCCATGGATGTTGGGGAGCTAAGGAGCCATGGATTGGATGATGAATGATCTTACTATAATTGAAGATCGAAAGAGCCCAGTTCACCCTAGTGAATGTGATAACAAAGTATAACAGAGGGACTTTACCAATGACTTTGGGGATTTCAGCATAGTGATGCATGGCAACATAGTACAAATGTACAACTTGGCAGACAAACTGGTGAAGGGTATCGGCAGAGAACAATATCAACAGCGAAATGGGTAT
>BGPT01003633.1:11321-34479 GCA_003297045.1 Symbiodinium sp. clade C Y103 | reverse complement strand
GCTAGATAACTTCAGGATCGGAGAACACACGTTTTCCGAAGGTGCAGGTGGCCTAAAACCAAAATCGGTCTATTGGTCTACATTTAACATCGGCAAGATGCACGTATCCTCTGAAGTTCACTTTGTAGCACACGGGTTGCTGCACAGTCAGCAGCATGGTTCAACTGTCGCAACTCATCCGGTTGACCAAATGTGGGTTTCCATTCTGGCATGCGCCCATGCGCAGGCGTCCACTGTATGAGCAATTGGTATCCATTGCGTAGTAGTTGAGTGCGGGCCGTTTGGAAGGCCTGCCAGCATCTANCGTCCACTGTATGAGCAATTGGTATCCATTGCGTAGTAGTTGAGTGCGGGCCGTTTGGAAGGCCTGCCAGCATCTATGGCGTTGTGTGGGCTGGTGCCCATCAGAAAATGTATGGCGGACTTGCTGTCCACTGCCAGGATTATGGGAATGCGGACATCATCTCTGCCAAGGTGACCGCCAAGGTTTACCTTATTAGGGACTACTTGGGGTCGGACTATGGGTAAGTTGGGATGTGGTCCTATCTGGGTTAATCCTTCGGCAACCATGATGATGGCCGTGACTTCAGCGGCAAATGCCGTGGTGTCTTCACCGTGGATAGGTTCTGCCATGGTAGCATCGCCCATTGCCACAGCCCAGGATGCGCAGTCATGCTTGGCCCCCCCGTCGGTGGCGATGACAATGGGGGTTTGGGTTATTTGTGCTTGATTGACCCAGTCGTGAATCCAGGTCAGGAGGGCAGCTGGGGGGTGGGGTATGTCTGCTGTGGGATGGCATGGTGTGATTGCGGGCTGTATTGTGGCTGCGAACAGTCGTTCTTCGCACGTGTTGCTCGGTTGGCGCAGCGTGGGGGCCAGCCGTCGCTTTGCTTGTTGAGTATGTGGACAGTTCCACACGAGGTGTGGCATGCTGGGTCTGGTGCGACCGCAGAAACAGGCTATCTCGTTGGTGTTGTGCCGCTTTGCGGAGTGCCAGGCGTTGGTGCCGGTAGCCATGGTGACCTGGCGTTGTGGCGTGCTTGTGCTGCTCTGCGCCGGGGCCTGGATCTGGCTGTGGCTTTGCATGGCTGGTAGCTGGTGTAGTGGTGGTGTTGGTAGTCTGAGGCCGATGGCCACGTTGGGGTCATGTCTGCGGCGGGGTTTCCAGACCCGTTGTTCGGTCCTGAAGAGTCTGGTCCGCCAGTGGTCGTGGATCCAGGCCCAGATTGTGTTGTCGCCGTCCCAGCCGAGTCGGATGGATCGGATGCGGTGGTGTGCATCCTGTTTTGTGAGTGTCATGTTGTTCGGGTTCCATGTGATGTTCGTGTGTTCCAATGTTTGCTGGATGGCCGGTATGTTGGTGAGTTGTTCCGGTTGACGGAGCTGGCGGAGCATGTGTTGGAGCCATGGATTGTTGGTGGTGGGCAGCATGGTAAGCTTGCTTGTGAATCGGAGTGCTGTGAGCCGAAGCAGGAACACAGGGTCATCCTCCGGTTCGAGGAGGGCAGTCCAGATGTTGTGGTTCAATACGTGATGGCGGCACGCCCAGATGTGCGGAGGATGGATCGCTGTGATGCTGTTGTTGTCGCAAATGCTCCCGCCCATGTGAGACATGGGGTTGCCAGGGTACGAAGGTGTCGCCTGCGGTGGTGCCATGTGCGGGTGGCCCATGGGATCCGCTTGGCTCGGGTTGTGTATTTGGTCATCGCCTCGTCGGACAGAGTGATATTGGGTGTGGAGAGGTCGTAGGTGAGGCCGAGGATTTTGATTGTTGTGGTTGCTGGGGGATACTCCTCCGGCGTGGCTGAGTCGACGATGTCAAGTAGGGTTGGCGAAGTGGTTGCTATTTGTGTCTTGGCCTTGTTTTCGCGGAAGCCGAGGATGGAGTCTGCTTGCTGGGAAAGGTCAATGATGTTCATGAGTGTTTCGCAGGCGTCCGGGCCGGTGATCCAGGTGTTGCGGTCGTCCACAAAGATGGCACTTTGGCAGGTGGTGTTGGGAGGTTGGATGGCTGGGCGGGTAATGTGTGTCCAGACTGTCATTGTGGCTGCAAGTAGGATGGGGCTGAATGGGCACCCCTGCAATAGCCCATGTGTGGCATGTTCCCATCTTGGGGTCATAGCACCATTTAAGAGGAAGGTGCGTTGGTTGTGTTGGTAGAAGTGGTGGATCAGTTTGGTGATGTTGGGCGGGGCCTGGAAGTGGTCGAAGATGGCAAGGGCTTGTGGGACGTGGACCGTGTCGAATGCCTTGCTGAGGTCTTGGCTGAGCAGGATGAAGTCGTCATCCCCTGCCGCGCAGATGTCGTGGAACAGCCTGGCGTGGAGAAAGGTCGCATCTCGTCCGGTTAGGCCGCCGCAGAGTTCGGGCGGTGCCCAGGTGTGGGTCCATTGGCCGAGTTTGCGGACGATGGCCGAGGCACCGAGTCGCCAGGCGATGCCAGTGATGCTGATGGGTCTGGTGCCGCCGGTGGGTTTGGGGATGAGCCTGACCAGGGTTTGGTTCCAGGTCTGGGGCAGAGTGCTGGTGTGGATGATGGTGTTCCACAGTTCCGCGAATGCTTCCCACCAGGGTTGTGGGAGGGCCAGGGTTGTGATCTGCGGTGGCCAGTGTGTTGGGATGCGAGGAGATCTTCGGCTGTGTTGCTGAGGAGAGTCCAGGCTGCTGTGGTGTTGCCTGTCGCCAGGAAGTGTGCAAATTGACAGCCCTGCGTTGACCATTGGTGGTGGAAGTCGTGATCTGAGGCTTTGTAGTCCTCCTTGAGTGGTCGCAGGGCGGGCCGGCCGTAGAGGGGTGTGGGTGGGCCGGTAGGGAAGTGGTAGACCACGAGGTCGTGGTCGCGTGGCCCTGGTGCTTGGAATTTGTGGGTGGGGTTGGTGTGGGGGCCAAGCAGGGCGTAGTCTAGGCATCGAGAGCCTGGGTGCCGGGTGGTGTGCCAGTTGTTGAAGTAGCTATTGCTGTCAAATGCGACGCCGTTGGCCAGGAGGGTGCCCACCATCCCTTCGTCAGGGGTGCAGTTGAAGTCGCCCAGGATGACGAAGTCCTCGCCGGTCCGCCGGAGGGTAAGGGCAGTCTGTTGGATGAGGGTATCTCTTGCTTGGAGGTTAGACTGGTGTGCGTAGATGTTCGCCACGTAGAGGGGTCGGTTGCCGTGGCGATGCAGTTGGATGTACTGGACCCTGCTGGGGTCGACTGGTGGGTCCTCGTGTGCGGGTGCTGGTGGTTGCCAGATGGTGAAGGGTGTGCGGATCAGCATGGCTGTGAGGCTGTGATCGTGGTGTGGGGGGCCCAGGTGTAGGGTGTAGCCGTGGAGCTTGGCTTCCCGAATGTAGTTGTTGATGGTGCTTGTGTGGATGGTGGCTTCCTGAATGGCGAGGCAGTCGATGTTGTGATCACGTGTGATGGTGAGTGTTTCATGCCATGTGTGACCCAAGTGCTGGGTGTTGAGCGTGCCGATCGCAAGGTGGTGGGTTGTCGTCATTGCGATGATTTGCCGGTGTGGTGGGACTTGGTGTCCGAGTGCTTGCTCAGGGTGTCTGCAGCGTGCTGGAACATGCTGGTGAGGGATTCCCGGGTGTGGTTGAGGTCCTTCCTGGGTGCCCGGGCCTCTTTGCGAAGTCGCTGGATGAGGGCCTTGCGTATCTGCTTGGAGCGGAGGCTGTGGCTGGGGTGGCAAGGCTTGTCCAGGAGCTTGTGCAATTTTGTCTTGTGGTTGAGGGTTCGTTTGCCGCATCTTGTGCAGAGCCAGATGCGTCGGATGGCGTAGCGCCGGCGGACTTTGCCCCACGCGGGATGGTAGAAAGAGATCATGGTGTGGCCGCCGGTGTTGTGTTGGACCAGTGGTAGGGCCTTGGCTAGGCCGGCTGCATGCTGCTGGGTTGATCGCCGCTGCTGGTGCTGCGTGGTGAGTGAGATGCGGGTGCGGCATTGCTTGCGCCAGGCGGCTTTGGTCAGGCCGTGGTGGTCCCGCGCATGCTCCCAGCGAAGGATGCGGAGCCTGGCTGCACTGAGAGTGTTGAGCTGTTGCTGGGGGATGCCTGCTGGGCAGTGGTCGCAATGCCAGCCCGGTGTGTCCGCTGGCAGGTGTGGTTGGACGGTGGGGGCGGTCCTCCTCCAGTTGAATGCACTGAGTTGGTGTCGTTCTGATTGGTGGCATGCTCGGATATGGTTGCTTTTGAAGTGCCACACGCGCTTGCGGAGCTTTGCTCGTTGTGCTTCAGTGGTGTTGTGGGTCGGG
The DNA here is from genome assembly GCA_003297045.1 of Symbiodinium sp. clade C Y103. Lineage (NCBI taxonomy): Eukaryota > Dinophyceae > Suessiales > Symbiodiniaceae > Cladocopium > Cladocopium sp. clade C. The sequence goes on along the minus strand of BGPT01003633.1, from coordinate 30,242 downwards.
ATTTCGGTGTGGTATGGGCACAGTGGGCACTTCCAGTGTATGCGGTGGTCGTCGATGAAGGTGCTGGTCCAGTTGTCTGGTGTTCTTGGCGGTGGCCGGGGCCGCTTAGGGCGTGCTGGTGGTGGCAGGTCACTGGCCATTGGGTCGAGTTCCTCAGGAGCTGCTGCCGCTGTGGTGTGGCTGCGGTCGCTGGTAAAAACCGTGGCTGTGATGGCTGCTGCAGCTGCGGTGGCTGTGGCCTGGCTGGTCCACGCGGTGCGTGTGGAGTGTGCTCCGCCGCGGAGGCCTTGCTTGGGTTTGCCTCGTTGGGTGATGATGTCGTCGGGGATGTTGTCCTGTGGTCGTAGGTAGTCGTAGTGTGTGCCTGTATACCATAGGATGATGTCGCCCGTGGCCCTGCGGCTGTCATGCCCTGAGTCTCCGGATCTAGTAAATTTACTAGCCCTAAAATTTACTAAGATTTAGCTAGTAAACTAAATTATTTACTAAAAAAATCCTTAGTAAATAGTAAAGTAAATTTTTTAGTAAATTAATTTACTAGTATAGTAAATTAATTTACTAATATAGTAAATTAATTTACTATATTAGTAAATTTTTGTGATGTTATTTTTTTGTTAAATTTTGATACTTTTGTTGGTTGTTTTCAGAATTGATTTTGGTTAAGTATTGGGTAANTTTACTATATTAGTAAATTTTTGTGATGTTATTTTTTTGTTAAATTTTGATACTTTTGTTGGTTGTTTTCAGAATTGATTTTGGTTAAGTATTGGGTAAATATTTTTGGGAATGTTGTTTTGTTCTAGTCATTATGGATGCTTTTGCATAGGTTTGCCCAAGCTTAGGACAAAAAAATGTTTTGGGGTCAGCTTTCATTGTTGCTGGCTTGAAGCATTGTTGTTTCTTTTTTTCTTCTTCTCCTTATCTTTTTGAGGAATGAAGAGAGTGATGTGAGAAACATGTGTCATCCAAAGGTGATGCTGTATGGTGTAGGGGCCAGTGAGAATACTAGAAACCATGTAGCAACATATTGTTTTGGTTTTATGTTGACTGAGATCCAACTGCTTCACATGAAAGTGNTGTATGGTGTAGGGGCCAGTGAGAATACTAGAAACCATGTAGCAACATATTGTTTTGGTTTTATGTTGACTGAGATCCAACTGCTTCACATGAAAGTGCGCAGGTAGCTTTACTTGTGAATTCTTCTTCAGCTGCTGCTTGCTTTGTGCTTTACAAAATTACTTGTGAAGTTCTGTTGAGCTTTTTTGTCTTGGATGTTTAGTGCTTGGATGTCAATTACATGAGAGCAAATGGTGTTTCTCTGGCAGGGGTTTTCGCGGTTCTGGTAGCCATAGCAAAAACAGCAGTTGTCTGCTGTGACTGGTGTAGCTTCCCTGACACATGGCTTGCTTACAGGCTGCTTGGGATGTCAAAAAGGCTGAGTTGGCAGCTGAGAAGGAAACCTTTCAGAAGCTGCGACCCAGAAATGTGGCAGATCCTGCCATTTCTGTGGAGCAAATAGCCAAGACTGTGGAANGCTGAGTTGGCAGCTGAGAAGGAAACCTTTCAGAAGCTGCGACCCAGAAATGTGGCAGATCCTGCCATTTCTGTGGAGCAAATAGCCAAGACTGTGGAAGCTTACCTGCGGCACAACAAAACCAGTGACTTGTGGCGCCTGGTGTCACCACCTCCTTCTTTGCCAACTCTTACTTGGCAGACTCCTGTGAATGCAGAGTGGATCTNTGCGGCACAACAAAACCAGTGACTTGTGGCGCCTGGTGTCACCACCTCCTTCTTTGCCAACTCTTACTTGGCAGACTCCTGTGAATGCAGAGTGGATCTCCAAGCTATGCCCTTTGGCTTTCGACGTTTTCCACTTCGCCAAGAATACCAAGGTTCAAGGGGTTCGTGTGAGAAAGGCACTCAGCTACTTACATGAGCAAAGGGTCTTGGACTTGCCTCAAAGCCTTGGCACCAAAGAGGATGTCTTGGACAAGTTGGACTTGACCTTGAGGATTGGCTTCATGCAGTTTCACACCTTGAAGAAAAGCTTTCAGTGCAGGACAAGGATCCAACGATGCTTGAACCGAGAGGAGCAGTTCAAGTTGGAGTGTGTCCTGGACAGGATTGTTCTGTCCAAGGAAGACACACAAGAGACTTTGGCTATTTGTGATAAGCTAGATGATAGCCAAGAAGAAGAGCAGCCTTTGCAAAAGGCTTTGGAGATGCCAAAGGAGAAGAGGCCAGAGCTCAGGAGATCCCTGCAGTTCTCAGAGCAGTCCTTGACTGAGATTGCAGCGGTCCCCGACATTTTCCGAAAGATCCTCAAGCGCCACCAAGATCCTGAAGTGGATTTGGATTTACCAGGCCAAGCTCTAGCTTTGGTGGTCAAGGAAGATCACTTGCTGGAGAATGCCATGAGCTTTGTGCCCCAGCAAGTAGGTGCCAAAGAGAAGAAGGAGAAAAGTACGCAGAAGAAGAAAGGAAAGAGTGCAAAGGCCAAGAGCAAGTGCAAGAGTGCCAAGAGCAAGAAGACACCCAAGGCAAAAGCAAAGGCTTCTGCCAAGGGATCAAAGGGTTCCAAGGTTTCCAAAGAGAAGGGACAGCAGCAAGTGGCCAAGAAGAAGCCTGCTGGCAATGGTCGACAGCCTCCTTCAGGAGATGGTCTTCCTAGCAGCCCTGACTACTTGATCTTGGACAAGCCCACTGCTGAGGATGGCTACAGGAACTTGTATGTCAGCCGACACTGGCATAGAGCCAGGAACTTGGCTCGCCGTTTTGGTTTGTCCAATGAAGAGCAGAAGCGCAGGGCCAGCAAGGCCAGAGAGCAGGCATCGGCCATTTGGGATGAGNGTTTGTCCAATGAAGAGCAGAAGCGCAGGGCCAGCAAGGCCAGAGAGCAGGCATCGGCCATTTGGGATGAGGTGCACCACAGCTGATTCTTTTTCACCAGTATAGAATCTTTGGTGTAGGGGCTTTAGTCTGTTGTTCACACACAACAGGATCTATATCCACGGTTTACATCTGCTGCGCTTGAAAAAAGGCTCTGCAGTTGAATTACTTGAGAAACATTACCTGAGAAATTACTTGTGGACATTTTCAAGGATGCCATTTGGATATGAACATGTTTTCAACAGTATGCCTAAAGGAAGACACTGGTTGCATCATTACTTGTGAATCTTTTACAATTTACTTGAGATGCCTCAAAAATGGGTCCATAGCTAAACAAATACTTGTGTTCCTTCCTTGAGATTACATGTGAACAGCAAGGGTTCTATTTGATTCCAGTGGAACTTGCTTGAGAACTATCTGGCTGACTGTCTGGTGAAAAAAGGCAATTCTGGGCAGATGACTTGGGAGATTTACTTGAGTGGCTTGAGACTCAGAATATCTTTACTTGAGGAACTTACTTGAGATGAATGAATGGTTCTTACTGTTGCTGGGTCAGAAAGGTTATGTTTGGATGTACATTTTTACATGTGGGGAACAAGTTTTGGTACCACAAGTAATTTGCTATCAGTATGATGCATGGTTGGTATGAAAGCATTCACTGTTGAAACATGACTTTTCACATGTAACCTCCATTCATCTTTCAGTGTAGCACTGTTCTTTGGTTGCTGAGACATTTGTCATCATCACTTTATGGTTCAAACCAAGGACTGGGTCCCAAGAAATACTGACATGAAAACTGGGATGTTCTTTATAGTATTCAGAAATGGCGACAATTTCAAACCACTTTGTGTCAGATCAGTTTATTTCAAGAAGGTCAAGGTTTTGGGCACCTCCTTTTTTTCAACCTCCAGCTATGGCTGACCACAGGATCCTTGTGCGCAATTTACGATACAACTGCACAAAGCAGCAGATAAGGAACCTGGCAGAACTCATGGGAGTTCAGACAGTGCATGAAATTAAGATTGTCAGGTTGGACCAACACTGGAGGCCTAGGCACTGCTCAGCTTTTCTGACGCTGGATTCTGTTTCTTGGTCTAGCCAAAGTCATTTTTTTAAGGTTGACTTGAAACAAAAAATCTTTCAGGAGTCTGTGGCTTACTTGGGGAACTGTTTTGCTGTTATCTCTTATGAGCTAGTGAGGCTGATGACTATGATTGGCTCCTGCAATCATTGGATGGTTTGTACGATAGAGCACTTTGCACTGGGAAGCTTGGATTGTTTTAGTTGTTAATTTTGTGGATTTACATGTGTTTTTTGGATGGGGTTACATGTGTTTTTTTGAAGCGCCTGTGATCATCATGGGGGCTGACTGAAATTTAGGTATGACAAACCGCTCCAAGCAGAACCAGCAGAACCAGAAAGGCCTTGGTGGTTTTGGAGGAGCCAGAGTGGGTCTCCTTGGGGGCATCAACCACCTCCTGAGCCACAAGGTGCGCCTCCTGCTCCAGAGCCAATAGCTCCTCCTCTTGTGCAGCAGCCTGGATTTGGACTCCAGGATGGCTGCCAAGGTGGCTTTCATGGAGTCCCTGCACAGCATGATTTTGGTCTGGGACCGCCTGTGCTTGCACCTGGGATGATTCCAGCAGGGTTTGCATGCATGCAGCCAGGACCTTATGTGCCTGCACCTCCTGCTCAAAACCCTTGCATGGCGGCTTTTCCCAGGGTGTCACCACAGTTGGCAGCTGGCTTGACTCCTCAACAGATCGATGAGGCACTGTTTGAGATCTTGGGTCATGCAAAGGCTGCAGCTCCACCGACACCTCCTTGGCAGTCTAAGGCAAAGCCAAGCTGCAAGGCAGCTGCAAAGGCTGCTTGCTGTTTATTTTGTGCATCCTTTTCTTCATAAATATATTGACCTCAAGTAAATTGATATGAGCATCTATACTTTCCAGCAGACACTATCCATACCTCATGTAAATTCATATGAACAGCTATACATTATACATTCACAAGTAATCACCTCTTTTTATTTTTGCATACATGTTTTGTTACTTGTGGGTTATGATGTTTTGGTGTATTGGATCAACAATCAGGAACCCGTGGTTTTGCCAGAAGCGCTTCCCACACCAGCAGTGGTGGTCAAGAATGAGGAGAAGGTGGAACCAGACTCCTTGACTGAGGGGAGTGACCTACAAGAGGATGGCTATGATGATGGTCAACACGATAATGAGGAACTTTGGAACTACTTTCAAAATGAACTCAAGGAAAAGGATCCAGAGACAGAAGAGCTCAAGGAAGAAGAGCACAAAGAAGCACCAGAGGAATCTACTCAGGATGTAGTTCCTTCGTCACCAGAAGCTGAGAAATCAGAACCAGCTCCCAGTGGACATGGGGGCAAAGCATACACGAGCTTCCAGCACACCAAGATCTTCCAGGAGAAGACAGTCCAGGTCCAGAAGACGACATCATTCAAGCTCCTCACACAGAAGGTCCAGGAGAACCAGGAGATCTAGAAGCAGAAGGCGCTATAGGAGCAGGAGCAGGACAAAGAGGAGAGCAAGATCTGCTTCAAGGTCTTCAAGCAGTGATGTCTCATGGAAACAGTACTTGGGATCTGCTCAGAACCCCTTTTTATTTTGATGATATACTTTGGTTTTAGATATAACCAAGACTATGTGTTTTTTTACTTTATCTCATGGAAACAGTACTTGGTTTTATACTTGATGCTTATTCACAACCAACTTGTGACCCACTCAGGCTTGCCATCAGAGCTTTGCACAAAGCTGGCAAATTGCGAAAGTGATCTGAGGATCACAGGAATTTGGAACTTGACATTGCCATTTTGGCACAGTGCGCACTGGGAAAAAAAAGGTACTTGATGACTGAATCTGGATGTGTGTTACTTGTGATTTTACTTGAGATTCATTTCAAAACCTTAGGGAGCTCTGAACCTAGAACTGCATTACTTGTGAAATTGTGTTTGCATTACTTGTGAACTTACTTGGGAGGTGTCTGATAACCCTAGTGAACACTGAATGTGGAATTGCATTACCTGAGAAGATTACTTGAGCAATATCTAGCAAAACTAGTTAATTCAGAACATGGAGTGGTATTTATACTTTGTCTGGTAGGTTACCTGTGGATGTTGTGAGTGTATTTACTTGAGAACCTGTGCACTCTTACTTGTGACAAGAAATCATAAGGCTAGGACATTTGTTTGGATTACAAATATGTATGTATATTTTTTTGGGTGGGGGGACAAGGTCCAGTTAGAACAGTTCATCTGTTGTTTAACTGTGTATATGTTCAAAATGTTTTCTCAGGTAATGTTCATATTGAATTTGGATTTGTTGTGAACATTTGATTACAGAAACAATGAACAGAGTCTGAAACAAAACTCAGTTCAAAAAATATCTTGAAGACATCTTGGGGAGTAGTTCTGTGTCATAGCTTGTGCATTTGTGTGGTGTTTGATAGGCTCTTTGAAATTGTGTTTGATGAAGCATTGTGTTTTTTTCTTTCCTAAAATAGATCTATATATATATACATCTATATATACTTTTCTAACATGGATGAAAGAGCTAAGTTTGATATATTTTTGATTGATTTTTTGATATTTTTGGTATGCAGTTTCTATGCAGTTTGTATGCAGTTTATATGCAGTTTATATGCAGTTTTTAAAACTACATGTAGTTTTGCCAAAACTACATGTAGTTTCACCAAAACTACATGTAGTTTTAGAAACTGCATATAAACTGCATATAAACTGCATACAAACTGCATACAAACTGCATATTGATTTTTGACCAAAAATGACTGAAAATTTAAGTTTCAACAAAGATTTGCTGGCAAGGCAGGAGTAATCCATACCTTTGGGAATCAATGGCATATGGAAAAGAAATTCATATACTTTTCTACTTTAGTTCCAGCAACTTCAGAAGGACTTGATGGTTCCTCAAGACTTTGGGATCCAGTTTGATTGCTAATCAAGGCTCAACCAAATTATAAACTGGTTGGTTCTTCTTTTTATATGATTGTACTTTTTAATTCATTGGCACTCAAAAGTAAATCTATGCAAGGTGACCTATGATTTGTTTGTCTTCATTTTTTTACATAAACTTTTACATTAATGAATAATGTTTGATCACAAGTAAACATTTAGATCAATCTAGCAAAAACCCCCACATGTAAACAAATGGAAGCATGCAGCAATGTACAAAAGTAGATTGTTAATGAATATGAATATCACTTTACTACCATTATCTTTGGAACAGTTGCTTCTGGCACCAGATATGCAAGGAAAAAGTTGGGCTTGGGAACCTGGTGATTTACTTGAGACTGCAGCACTTTGATTTGTTTATGACATGTCAACACTTTCATTTTGTCAAGCTTCATTACCTGAGAACCTGCTGTAAAATTACTTGAGATTTTCTTTCACTTATTGGGATTAATTCATTTGGTTCTCAAGATTGTTTGAACACATATATTCATAAATGGTTAACACAAGTAATCTGATCATCCTCCATGAGAAACATATTTACTTGAGGATTCGTATTTGCTTTTGTTCCTGCAGCATTTCCCAATTCGATTTTCCTGTGTGGATTGCCACTAAGTGGCTTGAGGTCTTTGACATGGCCTCTGAGGAATCTGCAGAGGTTCCTCCAACTCAGCCTGATGTCGCCACTCCCAATACTAGGGAGCCACCAATGAGTCCTCCTAAGACTCCTATGAAAAGGCCTGCTAGTGCAAAGGCTTTTGTCTCTCCNTCAGCCTGATGTCGCCACTCCCAATACTAGGGAGCCACCAATGAGTCCTCCTAAGACTCCTATGAAAAGGCCTGCTAGTGCAAAGGCTTTTGTCTCTCCTTCGAAGAGTGCCACACCAAAGGCTTCTGCAAAGAAGGCCTCCAAGGCCAAAGCAAAGCCCAAGGCAACAGTGAAGGCAGCTGCCAAGACAAGGCCTGTGGCCAAGCATGCTCTCAAGAAGCCAGCAGCCTCCATCCCAAAGAAGTCAACAGCTAAGAAAGATGAGGAAGAAGACAAAGGAACCCAGAAGAAACAGATCCAGAGGAAGCCGGGCCTGAAGAGACCTGCTGCCTCAGAAGCTGCAGCTTCCCAGGCAGGCAAGAAAAGCAGTTGGAAAGATGGGATCACTGAGGAAGACCAGAAGGAAGACCAGGAGGATCCTGAGGAAGAGACTCAGGGGTTTGAAGAAGACCCCATTGTCGATGCCAAGGATACCGAAACACGAGACAGGTCGAAGATGCAGAAGTTCATGCAGATGCTTGGGGCCAACCAGTTACCTGAGTTCGTCAAGGCTGAGTGGCAGGCCACACTCACCATGAAGTCAGGCAAGAGAGACAGACAGTCTTTGATTGTCAACAGCCTCTTTGACAGGTCAGCAGCAGGACGACTCCTTGTGAACACTGACAAGCCAGTGTTTCATGCAATGAAGGAAAGCTACCAGGACAAGTCCTCAAAGGACACCCAAAGATGCCTCAGCAAGAGGCTGTTCATGGGCAAGTTTGGGTTGACAGAGCAAGACCTCAAGGAAGGGGTTGCAGAAGGTGAGTTCTTAGAGATCAAGGCAGACAATGGTGCCACTATGTACTCATGGAACGAAAGCTCGGTGACCAACAAGAAGGGAGAGAAAAGCGCAATGGGCTGGGAATCTTCGTCGACCGGTGCCAAGGGTGACNGCCACTATGTACTCATGGAACGAAAGCTCGGTGACCAACAAGAAGGGAGAGAAAAGCGCAATGGGCTGGGAATCTTCGTCGACCGGTGCCAAGGGTGACCTCCAGAAGTTTGACAGCATGGTCATGAACTGGAAGGTTGGCATTCCTCTCAAGTCCTTGGGCTCTGGTTCTGGCAGCAGTGGCTCCCAGGCACCTTTGGCCTTGATGGATGCTGATGCCCCTCTCAAGGAAGACCAATGGCAAGTTGCCCAGAAGCAACTGATCCAGGCCCAGGATGCCTTGAACAAGTTAGAGAAGGAAGGCCTGAAGCACCTCCAGGCCATCCACCACGACAAGAAAGATCCGGTTTTCGATGTTTTGCACCTTGGTTGTATTTCTTATTTACTTAGGCCCCTAGTTCATATATCTTCTGGAATAAAATTTGGATTCCTCAAGATCAACTCAAGTAACTGTGTCTCAAGTAACCATGTCTCAAGTAAAGGTTTAAAGGAACTCAATTAAATATATTTCAAGTAATCCTATCTTTGGCTACAAATGTTCAAAGTAATTTTTCCAAACAATACCACCCCATACAGAAGATATAACAATCTTGTGTGACATTACCACCCCATATATATAAATATATATGTATATATTTTTTTTACATATAATATATAAATATCCGCACCGCTCACCGAACAGACTATTTTCCTCCCAAAGTCCGTTTGATGGTGGCACTGTCGTGTAAGACCCATGCCATCTTCGGACAGCTCTCACCATCAAACACTCACCCGAGAGAGGGCCCCCAACTTCACTCCCCCTCGGTGTGGGGGGGCGGGTAAAAACAAAGAGGGGGATGTCTGTCGGTGGCTGTGAGCCAAAATGGCCACATTTCGGCCACGCTAACTGGACATTCATTTTAGTACCGAAGGCACAAGACATCGTTTGATGGTGGCACTGTCGTGTAAGACCCATGCCATCTTCGGACAGCTCTCACCATCAAACACTCACCCGAGAGAGGGCCCCCAACTTCACTCCCCCCGCAGTTAGGGTTGGGGCCTTTCTTCCTCTCTCTCCCCCCGGTGCTCCAGTGTGCCAAGCTGGGTTAAGGAAGGAATGGAGGGCTCACCCAAGGTGCCAAACTTGGGTGAAGTCCAGGAACCACCCAACGCAAGAACCTGTGCAAAATCATTACGAGACGGGCCATCGGCCAAATTACTTTTGCTTTCTACACGGTCAATATATACATGTGCACGGAGGGATGCCACTAGCAGCCAAAATTCGCCGACGATAGAGGTACTGTCGGTGATTGGTGAGTAACCTTTCACTAGGTTTGCACCCGCAGAGTCGTTATCGCAAAACAGAATGATCTCTCGTTGATCGAGGAGAGTGGACCAGGTGTCGAATGCGAAAGGGGCAGCAAGGAGTTCGAGCTGACCCATAAAAGACTTGCGGGGCAGCCACTTGGCGACCGTACTGGCAGGGACTTCCAAATTGGAGAAAAGGAGATCGTTGGTAAGTGGATCGTACAGAACTGCTCCGAGCAAGCGTTGTGGGATCCTTGTTGGGACGTCGGAGGCGTCCGTGTAGACCAAGACAGGGGGTTTGGACGACAAGGAAAGTTCACGTGATGGTGAGGTAAGCAGGAAGAACTTCATAAGTCGAAGACTGGCTTGCAATGCGGGAGTCAGCCCTTCCCATTTGGAGGTTGAATATTGCCTCTGTCGAATTGGTCCAGTGCAGCAGCGCCCCACTTTGCCAAACAAGGTTGAGCACAGGAACCCAAATTTGCCGACAATACTGGCAGCAAGCGCAGGGGAAAGGTTGCCTGTCGAGACCACAGAGTCGATGGTTGCCAGGAGGTTATGTACCCTTGACTGTTTGGCGCACAGTCGAATGATTCTTTGCTCACGCAAGGAGGAGGTATTAAAGACGATGCCCAAGATCGCGCATACCTGCGAGGGAGGCTGTGACTTCTCAGGGTCTAAAGCGAAACCCAAGCTAATGAAAAGTTGCTGTAGGCAGAAGAGGCTGGACTGAATGGCCAGTTGTGGTTCGATGATGAAGAAGTCATCAAAGAAGTGGTCGACCACTGACTTGAATAAACGCTGGGCGCAACGGGCGATCCACTCTGCTGCCCGACAAAAGTTGGGGACGGCGTGCCCGGCTCCGAAAGGTTGCCCATGCAACTCGTGCAGGTCGACTTCGCCAGAGTGGGGGTTGAAAACTCCCGTAATGGCGTACCGGACATCCTGCGGAGCTAGGGGTATCTGCCGATACGCAGCCTTCATGTCCTCTGTGGTCATGTAGAGGTCTGAAGTGACTTGGGCGAGATTTTTTAAGAGAACGCCAATGTAGTCGACCATTGTCATAGGTACTTTCTGCAACCTATGCGCACTGGGGTTCACTCCCGACGCCGAATGGTCGTCAATGCGACGGAACTTCGGGGCACCGTCCGGACCAGTACCCTGGGCAAGCCCGAAACTGGGGGTAACCTGGAAGTCTTGGCCATAGGTTGCGCAAACTTGGTCCCAAGTCAAAGCGGGTCCCATGGTGTCAGCTTGGACCTCTTTTTGAGTCTTCTCCCAAATTGCAGCTGCCAGCTTGGGGTCACTCTTTTGGCCCATAAACTTGACTCTCTCGATCATGCGAAGTGATCGGGGAATGAGGTTTGAGAAAAACTCCTCTTGGCTCATCGAGGGTGGCACCGCGAACTCTTCAAAGAAAGGAGAGCATTGTGCCCTGCCTGTGATTCGCATCCCTGAGAGGCAAAGCTCAGGGAGCTCCTTGTCTTCTATCTGCAGAAGTTCTTGTAACTTCTTCATAAGGACCGTATTGGGTTTGGTCTTGAGCTTGTTGGCGGTCCAGGAGGCGCGCAGGTTCTCTCGCTTTTGCTGAGGCCTGCACTCCTTCTCCCATTTTCTCACCATGTCAAGATTTCGGAAGCGGTCTGCTACCAATTGTTGTGCATCTTGACTCAACAATTTGGTGGCTTCCGAGTGAATCTCCTTCAGGGAGAGAGAAGCGGCGAACGGATGCTGCAGCTTTTTGGCTTCGGTCAGATGTCTAAGTGGGCACTCCAACCCATCAGGAATGAGCTGGGTCCTCCTCCCGTAGCTGGGTTGCGACGCTGCCTCCACTCGACTGACTCGGTAGGGATCTGACTCCACCGGTTTCTGAGTGGGCTGCAACTCATCTGGTGATGGTGATTGACCGGATTCAGACTCGGTCGTGTTTTTAGATTCGACTTGACAAGCTCCACAGGGTTGAGGTCCACCGAGGTTTGTAAATGATTGAAGGGTATGGAACTCAGAGTGCTCTCGGTTATCTCTCCTCGGGATTGATTCGGCTGGTGGCGGGGGAGGGACTCCCCATGTCTCTGCCACCGCTTTGGACAGGGGCGCATTTGGCCCTGAGAAGATTTCAAGGAAGGAGGAGCCTGAGGATGGAGGCAGGGCTGCAAGTGCCTCTGCGTATTTCCTGCAGAAACCCACTAGGTACTCCCGCTCCTCGGAGGTGGCAAATGAAGTAACTCTCCCATTGACCACCCTCGGCTTCCAGGGCAGATGTGGCTTGCCAGTCCTGGTGCAAACCCTACTAGACTGGCACTCGAGCCCAATTGCCTCATCCATCCCCGGAATGTTGTGGATGAGAACCTGTGCTTTCCTTCTACGCCCCCCCTCAAACATACAAGCATGGTAGGGCGTGACAACAACCCCTGGTTCTCTCTCCAACTCTTCCCAAGTACTGAGTTTCCGAGCGATAGAGTTTTTCGGGTGCTCCAAGCTGAAGAGCTTCTCGTTGCGATGAGCCTTCAGGCATTCACTTGCTGACAAATCGGCCATGGCAGTGTCCAGATCCAGTTTCCTACGTTTCGACTTTGGGAGTGATTCCAAGACATCAGGAATTCCCTTGGGGAACAAATCAGATCTCAAGGGCTTTGGCGCATTGACCACTCCTTGGATTGGTTTCTCACGGGCCCTAGAAAAGGTACAGCAATTTGGGGCCCAATGGTGAAAATCTGAATTACCTAATTCGTGAAACAAGAGGGTTCTATCCTTAAAGACGTCAAGCCCTCTCAACAGATCCCAAGGTGGTGCGACCCTTTTCCGGACTTCTGGCACAGGTCTCTGTGAATCCGGCTTCAAAAGATTTCCTCCCGCCCGGCTGGTCGCAGGCCATGCTAGGAGGAGCTGTCCCTATGGCGTCTCCTTTGGGGCAGCCTTTGGTTCGGGTTTCTTACCCTTACCCTTATTGCCCTTGCCCTTGCCTTTGCCCGGTTTCTTGGGCATGTTCTCTTTACGCCATCCTGGTGGGATCACGCATCTTGGGTAATGCGTCTTTTTACAGACTATACAAAACCGGGGTCTTTCAGGGTCGTTCCAGTATTCATCTGACCACTCCTCCAGGGGGCGCTTTGCGCCCTTGTCGTGGCTGGCAGGCTTCTCAGGGGATGTCTTCCTCTTCCCATCTCTCTCCTTCCCCTGATCTGGAAGGGGTTCCGGTTGCTGGGCAAGAAGCTTCCACAAGGGCTCTGAGTCGGCCTCACTGGTATAATGTTTCAAACCAGCCTCGACTGTCCCTTTGCCCTTTGCAACCCATTTTAGGATCTCAGACATTATCTCCCTGTCTGCCCTTCTAGCCTCATTCAACGTCGGCGCCCTCATCCCTTCAGGTGTGGATTTGCGCAGGTACTCCACGATCTTCTCACCATAGGCCTCCGCGACCTCATAGGAGCACACCTCGACCATGTGGAATGCACGGGCTCTGAGTACCAAAACGTCCTTCAAAGTCAGGATGTTGTCCACGACCATGACTTCCGGGAAATCTTCTTCGGTTGCTTTCAGCTTCAGCCTGTTCTCGTCGAGAATCACCTCCTTCTTGTCCTTCGGTAGCTTTCCAGCCCGTCTCAAGCGGGACTCTGTTTCCATCGAAACGTAGCTCTCCCAGGCCAGGTGTTGGAACGTTCCATTGGGGCTGAAGACACCTTGGACTTTTGACAGGGTGTGCAACGAAGGTCTCTCCCTGTCTGATTTGGGCTCTGGCATGCCCATCTGAACAGCGCGGTCCTCAAGCTCTTACGCTGTAGCCAAGGTAACCTTGGACTTTGCCTCTCCGTCATCACCTGCCAGCCTCTCCAACTGGCGCTTGGCGGCTTGCATTGACAGCCCCCAAAGTTTGCGGAGGCATCCCACATCCTCTGTGGATTTATAGTCCTCCCACTCCAAGATTTTGGGTCTCTGGAAGACTTCTATCTCAGAGTTCTCACCATGGTAGGCGGCTCTGGTTCTCATCGAGCGTTTGAGGTACTCCTCGAAATCGCCACTACTCGGGAACCTGTAGGCCATGGCCTCGAAGTTGGTCACCCGGTCGTGGCTAAGAACCAGGAAGTCACTCTCGTGAACTTCAAAGCTCGCTGCCGCCCGCGCGAACGCCACGGATGATTTGGTATCCGCCATGGCTGCAACTACGCGGAGATCTACTCCCCTCGACTGAGGGGGGGGTTCAGGGGGCTTGATCCATAAGCTCCCTGAGGCATCAACGCATGCGTCTCAATCAGATGCGTTCATTCACACTCAAACGAAAGAGTATGGATCCTCAAGGGAAATTCACAGCCAACTGCAGCAAGTGCGAAAACTGTGGCATGGTACTACATGGTTTAATTTAAAACTTACGGCGGCCACTGAAAAATGCATGCGAGTCTTTTTTTGACTCCGAATTTAAAGGTCATCATCAGCTATGTCATCGCTGTGGATGGCGCATCTGTGCCTGCCAGCCATGTTAAACCCCTCTTCATCTGGGCGCTTGTGGCCAACTACGGCCCCCGCATCACATCTCCTCCCGCATCGGACTTGGTCACCACTCTTGGCGTCTGTCTCGGTATAGTCGCAGAGCAGGGTGCATCCGGGATCGCCCTTCACGCCACCAAAGCACTTCGTGCACAGCGAATACGAGCTTCCCCAGTCCTCTGTGAGCGTCAGGTTGGAGAATCGCTTTCCCTGACTGCGGCATGCTGGGATCTCTTCGACCAAGTCCCGGGGCTTGTGCACTTTCCCATTTCCAGAGGCCAATTGGATGAAGTAAGGAAAGAGATCCATATCCTTCTGCTTGGGGTCTGCGTCAGAATCATCTGAATCATCTGTCATCACCATCTCGTTCAGGGTCATCACGACTTCCGGAGGAGGAGCGCCGGCAGAGGCCTGGTCCATCAGGTCAGTCTCGGCCGTGGCTGTGCTGGCCAGCTCTTCCTCGTCTCCTGCACCTGCCCCGCGAAATTCACTGCAGAGCGACAGGACAGACGGTGCAGCTGACCGGCGAACGTCACGCCTGCCAGACCGTTGGTCCTCCTCGCAAACCACCGCAGCGTCCATGGCTCGCATGAAATCTGGATCACTACTGGGGAGCTTCCCATCCTCTTCTAGCTTTGAAACGGAACTCCACTCTGACCTCATAGGTATGTGGTCGAGTTTTTGGCCCACCATCGACTGCACCACAGCTCCTCTGCGGATCTGGTCAAGTACTTCCATCTGCCCTTTCATCACGATGGTTTGACTCTCTCGCAGGTACAAGTCCGGCATGGCTTGTGAGCTTTTGCGCCAGGCCCCTTGAAATCTGACCGTCCGGGTTGTTACTCCGAAATGGGTCATGTAAGTGGGAATGGTACTCTTGCAGGAGTGCCAACGCAGGGCCCCGATTTCCTGCAGGCTGAGTGGGACGGGTTTTCCCTCGTCCGCATCTGACTTCAGAGCCCTCTTGACGGTGTAAATGTCCTCGTCGATGAGAGGGGGCCTCAAGTCGAAACCTCCGGCTTTGTTGGCGGCACATCCAACGAAGGTGTGCTCCTTCCAGCCGGGACCATGCATCTTGAGAAGGAGGGCAACCAGAGAAGTGAGCCAAGCATCATTAGCTGGCACGACACCCAGCAATGCAGCCGCCCATGGACGGGGCCCACTTTTGGTAAATGCGGCTTTTGCTCGAAGCCCAAGCACTTCGGATCCGCCAACCAAACGGCACCACTCCACGTCACTCATGGCGGTACCTGCCAGGTCACTGTGCCGGATGCTTGCTTGTGTGCAGAGCCGCAACTTCCCGCAAGCTACCCGGGTTTGTAAGTCCCGTGATTCATCTAGGACCACTTTCTCCAGGTAGTTGAGGAAGGAGACTTCGAAGTGGGGTGCTGGGTTCCTCTCAGGCGCCTTACCCTGGTAATCCCTGGCAAGCTTTCTGACCCTGGGATGAGCTGCTCCAGGGCAGTCGAAGCCAAAGATACCACTGTAAAACTCCACCGCATACAGAAAGCTCTGTGGGGTTCTGAATCCTGCTCCCTCCTTAATCAGTCCGATCACAAATGACTGCATGAATTCGTGCCCAAACACCGGGAGTTTGACTCCGGCCTCCTTGGCGTTCAGGTATGCGGTGATGAATCTTTTCACCAGTCTCGCGTATCGCAGTCCCGTGCCTGCTGATTTGGGGTCTGTGAGCAAGGTGAAGGCAGCATCATCAATGGTGTTCCCATCGGACGTGATGTCAGCGATGAGATCCATTGGGACTCCAATGATGACCAGCTCTTCAAACAAATCCCTGGTGGCAACCCGATATTGCTCCAGCTTCTGCATCTCTAAGGGCCTGGCTCTCGTAGGGAGGACTCTGGGGATGTACGGGTCCTTGCCCTGCACTTGCTCTCCAGGGTGTGCTGGTCTCTCTGCACGCTTCTTGAACTCTCCCAAGACCCCACTGGAGAACATTTCTTCCATTGCGACTGCTGTGGAGTCGGCTACTGAGGGTTCATACCCTTCAGAATGCACGCCTGCTGATCCCTCTCTCGAGTCCACGCTGGGAGCTCGGGGGGGCGCAGGAGGAGGTTCGGCAGGCTTCCTTCCGAAGGTGAAGGAGGTCACTAAGTGGCTTTTTGCCCAGGATGGAGCCTCACTCGATCTCCCAATTGTGAGGTGAGTGGAGGATGAACGTTTGGGTGAGCTGGGCTTTTCCGATCCAGGCTTCTCCCGGTCTTGCTTTCCACTCCCACTAGAGGGCTTCTTCCCCAGGGACGCCGGGGGTGACTCCTCTTTACTTGGGGCTTTTGGCTCGGGAGGCCCAGAGGCTGCTGTGAGGGGATCATCTCCCTCCCGGCCGGAATTTATCTCAGCCAACAGCTCTGCCACTGGGACCCCTGACTCGAGCATCTCAGCAATCTCCATCCTAGCTGCCCAAGCTCCAAGCGCGAAGAAGCCTGAAGTCTTGCCAAGCTTACGTCTATCTTGCTCCGGTCTTTCTGGAGCTTCACTGCGCTTCAGTGGGCGCTCAAGGTTTTCATCCTTGTCAGATCTGGGGCGGCCTTGACTCGCCTCTTTTTCAGACCTAGGGTGGCTTCTACTCACCCTTCCTTCGGAGCCATGTCGGCTTCTACTCCCGCCTTCATCACTTGCGGGGTGGCTCTCTCTCCCCTCCCCTTTCCTGAGGGGGTTGGAGGCGGATGAAAAAGCTGTGATGGGTCTTCCCCTAGGGGCCGGAGGAGCTACTTCTAGGGCCCTTTTTGGCTGGGCCCATATCGGCACCGACATACCTATCTCCCCCCCATGTAAAAACAAAGAGGGGGATGTCTGTCGGTGGCTGTGAGCCAAAATGGCCACATTTCGGCCACGCTAACTGGACATTCATTTTGGTACCGAAGGCACAAGACATGTATATACATACTCCTACAACATATTTCCCTGACCCATCCACCTGTTCTCATTTGCATCTGTCAGGAAAGATGTCATGACAGAAATCAGGAAGCTGAAGGCTGAGATTTCCCACGTCTACCGTTTCAAGGAGCTGGAAAATGGCCAAGAGCTCACCCTGAGCCTTCACAACTCCTTGATGAAGGAATGTGGAGCCAAGACTGAGAGCCAGGATGAGATCCTGGCTGGCATCAAGGGCCAGCTTGCTAAGAGAGCATCCAGGGAGAAGAAGTGAATAGATCATGAGAGGCCTGCAGCCCCGGTTTTTGGAACTTTGAACATTTTATGGGAACATATGGCAGCCCATAAATGTCGTGCGATGTGACCCCCAGGCAAGATCAAAAGAATGACTGTTTCCCTTTACTTGTGAGCATCTTTTAGCTGGTTCTTCCATACAACCTGATTTTACTTGAAGCTGTTACATGTGAAATTACATGTGGCTGATCCATTACTTGTGTATGTTTGGATTGCATTCTTCCAAAGAGAGTTGCTATTATTTGTGGATCTAGAACATCTGTCTTCTTTCAAATCTCAAGTAAATCAGTTCTCCTATCTCAAGTAAATTTTCTCACCTGGTGCCAAGTAGTTCAACTGCTTGTCCAATGCAAGAATCCAAAGACATATGTGTTTTCACATTAATCTATCTCAAGTAAACCACAGGTAAAATGAAGCAATTCACTTCTTTCCAAGTCATCAGAACATGAGCAGATCTATCAGAGCCACTCCTTTTTTCCCCATGTGCATACTCCAAAGGTTTGACTGTCCTAGTCATGTGCAGTTGCCTCAATTAGCTTAAGCAAGCAAGCTGCACACATTGATCCCCTAGGTGACATCCAACTTTGTCGATAAAAAAATTCACAGTGAGCATTGCCACTGTCATTTGATCCTTTCGTTCTTCTGCCTCAGCTATGCTCTTGGCCACTTGCTTCTTCTTCTTCTTCTTGTCAAGCAGCTCAGAGGATCCATACTTGATAGGGCATGGCTTTTTCATGCTTGACAGCAGCAGCAAATGGACACTCTAAGGACCAGTGCCAAGTTAGATTCTCACCCACAGGAGCCAAAACACTACAGGCCATACACAACCATATTCTTCCCATGCTTTGTTTTACAATCTTTCTCAAGTAAATTCACATGTAATTCACACAGTAATCACCCAATGACAGTTCCTCGCATTTTCACACTGCTTCAGTTTCACCCTTTTGTTTCACAAAATGGATACTGCTAGACCTTCCAAAAGAAGAAGGAAAGGTGGCATACACCAAAGGCAGCACAGAGCTGCACAGGACTTGGAATGTGGAAGTGCATTGTACACACTGTTGCTGGTACATTTTGCAAGAGGCCTAATGAGTGGATCCCTGGTCCATGCAATAGCCAAAGCTGCACAACAAGATTTGGACAAAGCATATGAAGGTTTTCAAGTTGGCCAGCTCAAGAANATCCCTGGTCCATGCAATAGCCAAAGCTGCACAACAAGATTTGGACAAAGCATATGAAGGTTTTCAAGTTGGCCAGCTCAAGAAGATTGCAAATCTGGAACATGCCAGAAATTTCGGTCGCTCCTTGACACGAATGATGGCCAAAGAGTCTGACTTGCCTGAGCCTTACCAAGTTCATATTCCTATGAAAGGCACTGTG
>BGPT01003631.1:23159-33373 GCA_003297045.1 Symbiodinium sp. clade C Y103 | reverse complement strand
ACCAGCAAGCCACAGAAGGGGGTGCTTTGTTGGCCACCTGCGGACAACACTTTTTCTCGGGCGCGCTCCCCCTAGCTGATGGCTGGGGTCGGCGGATTAGTAATGTTGAATACCTACACCAATAATTTGGGTAACCAATATTCCCAAAATCCCATATTTTTACTAATGTTTAATACCTATCCCATATTTTGGGTGATTTTGGTATATATTGGTTACCCCAATCTATACCCAAAATCCAACCATCTATCACCTCAGCAAGCGCCATGAATCAGGCCCTTGCCCCAGTGGTTCCGCCTGAAGACCGGCACCAAGATCCGCCGCGTGGCAGGATGGATGTGACGCCAGGGCTGGGAAGCCAGTTGAGCCATTGAAAATACCCTGGTTGAGAGGTTACTTTTGGGACTATACGCCCTAATTTGCTGGGGATTTTTGATAAGCCATAGGGAAACTGATCAACTAACTAGTGCAAAACATGTGGGGATTTGAACAAAACTGGGGGGAGAATGGGGATGGATATAGTGGTGATATGTGGTGAGTATAAAACCAACCATACAACTGACAGTCTCCAAGACTCCAAGTAGTTGTCGAATGGGGATAAGCGCCGGTGTAATCAACTGTGGCTGGCTGGAAACTTCCATAGCCATGGGGGAAGACATGGAACTAATGGAACTATGTTTGAACACGAGAGATTGGTGGATATGTAATGGATGACATAAGCAACCATAAGGCAAATAGCTGTGACAGTCTCCAAGGAAATCATCTTCCAGACCCCATGAAAGTGGGGTAAATCAGGTTAGATTTAGGGGGTCTATGTCGGAACATCTTGGGGAAGTCTGAAATGTTGGAAACCGGGTAACCTTGGATGGGGCATCTTGATACTCCAATATACTTCAATCTTTTGCTTTGGGGATAAACACGACACGACTCAACATGACTCTACTAAGATTGACCCAGGACCTGGAAACCACAACCATTTGTATCTGTTATGAAGGGAAACAACAATGTATTTCTGGTTCTTTGGGCTTCCTGCTGTTACCTGGGTGTCTAAGTTTCGCCTTTTTTTGAAGGGGATATCAACCAGCAGACAGCAGAAACTCGCCTGAGGGATTATCCCTGGGTATCTAGCAGTAAAGATTAGCTGGATGGATTGCAGCCGTGCTCCTCGTGTTTTTTTTTCCCGTTTGAAGTTCAGACTCAGATGCCATCAACATCAATGAAACTTGCAGCTAGGGATGAACAAGATATCAAGTTAGCCATGATGTATTCATAATTTGGGCATTTTTCTGTATTTTTTGAATTATTTTTCAGCACATTCTAAGGCTACAACAAGTTCCGACGCCATTGGCGTCGTGGCAAGATTGGCTTCTAAGTTGCTCTTGTCTGTTTCGCTGCAGCTTCCAGCAGAAGATGTGGTCTTGTCGCCAGCTCTGAGAAGTACAGAGGACTGAGGATCAGCGGGGGCAGAGGTGGAAAACGACCGAACGTCTGCGGCGGATTTCTGGATGATTCTTATTGCAATATTCTTTATTTGATAGGGTTTGAGCGACTTCTTGCCCTGAAAGTCTGAGATTTTTTTTTACCTCGAGGCAATGGTTTGAAGCTGTCTGTTTCAATTAGCAGCTCGACCACTACAACAGCCACACCCATCATCCGACAGGTGGTTGTTCATCCCAATCCAAATGTAAAGTTCGTTTTTTTGAAACGCACAGCATTTGGATTCTTTGTTTTGGAATCCAATTACCAAGGACATGTCCCATCCACAGCAATCAGTTTTCCCATACCAATCGCAAACATTCCGAGGGATGGGCGATTTTCAGCATGATTGGGCTCATGGACTTTAGTTTTCGACAAGAACTCGTCTAGTTTGGTAAGGGACACGCAGGATCTCATTTTTTCAGCGCACAAACAGGGGACCGCAGCTGTGAGTTATTGTGAGTTGCTATCGGCTGTGCAGCTGTGAGTTTGTTGTGAGCTGCAAACAAAATCACAGTCCAACTGTCCATTTTACCATGGGTCAAAATTTGTTTGACCACCAGAACTGCTGAAACTCTGGTCATCATCACCCATCCCACAGACATCTTGGTACCCCAACAGTGGACGGTTTTGCTGCAATGACCCACAACAGTTTTTGTTCTTTCTCAGGCCTTGTAGATTTGACCCCATGTCCGGGTACAAGTTGGTTGAGTAGCTTCGTGCAATGGGTTCATTTGTGCTACGACGTAGCTACGAATTGAGGAAATAATTCAGCATGATTACCTATTTTTTTCGGGGGGTCTAAGATTATGATAGCCACTGTTGTCAGTGAATTGCATCATTTCTTTCTCACCAAGAATACGAAGGCGTTCTTTTGCCGGGTATTTGAGATTCTCTCAAAAATTGGATGATAAAAAATCTACAGGAGACAGGAGAGCCTGATATTTAAAGGTAGATGCCATAATTTCAACCCTGGATGTTCCCTTATACATCTTATACCAATCAATTGAGAGATTGACCGTGCCGGCAGCCAACTGCATTGGTCGATCATGTCATTGCGATGCTCTCTTGGCTCACAAGGGAACGTCCCCCGTTGCGAAGCTCTGCTGCTGAGTGCAGCGCTCGCCAGTTGCTGCCATGGGAGCAGTGAAGACCTTCACATTGAAGATGAAGCTGGCGAAGAAAATCAAGCAGAACAGGTGGGATTGGGTAAGCCACTAGGTGAATGGTGGGATTTCAAATTGCATTTGTTTGCAGATAAGGTGTGATGTTTTCAATTGATGTCATGATATATCATGAATCCCCGATGGAATTTCACCTACAGAAAGCCAGGCCTTGTGCTCACTATAGAGCTCAAAAGCATGCTATTTTATAGTTAAAAAAAAAGGGCTTGTGCTCGGCTTTTTGTAGTTCTGATCATTTTGTAGCTATTCCAAGTTTCCGAGTTCCAAATCCATTTTTGCATTTTGTAGTTGTATATGTTGAGGTCGGAATTCCNAAAATACCTTTTGCATTTTGTAGCTCTTTAAGGGTCGAGTCACCATATTTTGTGGTGCACCTCGTGATTGGTATTTTGTAGCTTTTCAAGAGTTGAACACAAATATTAGGATCCCCGTTGGAATTTCCCTTATATATAAAATGATAGAGCTTGGGTCCCTTATAAAGCCTGAAAACCATATGTTTACATATATATATATATTCAAAAAGGTCTTGCACCCTGGCATTTTATAAGGTGGCAATTTTGAGTAATGTAAATAAAATCCAATGCTGCAGAGACATCATGTTATTCTTTACAAAAAGCCATGCCAACCTGAAGAATCCCCGATGACCACCGATGACAAAAACCGTACTATCTATCCCAAACAACTTTCGAAATTAAGCTACAGAATAGGANGCTACAGAATAGGAGGCCTTGTGATCTCTGTAAAATGGTCATTTTAGTCCAAGCTAATGGTGCCATTATGGGCAGCATGTCCAAGATTTTGTAGCTTAAACTTGTGAATTCCATTTTAAAAAGGACATATGTCAGTCATTTTAGGCCATATTAAAACGCATGGATACGCATGGGCATTTTGTAGCAAGACATGATGAGGTTGATACCGGCTTATCAAAATCAAGCAGGCATTCCAACTTTAGTCATCACTGTAGTCCCTTCCCAAAACAAATATGACTCCGGGTCCGAGGGTTTCTTCCCCGCCGGAGTCAAACATTTTGGAGGGGCAATTGACGGACTAAAGTGATGACTAAAGTGGTTGCCAGACCGTTTTGTAAGCAGAGCTTGGGTGCTAAACCGTTTTGTAACAAGGACTTGGCTGCCAATACGTAAGNACGCTGCCAATGCGCAACCTGTATTTGAACTCGCTGCCAATACATAACCAGTATATGTACACGCTGCCAATGCGTAACCTGTAATTTAACTCACTGCCAAAGCGTAACCAGTAGATGAACACGCTGCCAATGCGTAGGCGTAGCCATTTTATAGACACTGGGGGTTTGCACCCCATTTTGTAGTATAAACCAGGGGTTGCATAACCCCGCCACCGTTTTGCGAGAAGAACTTGGTTGCTAGACCGTTTTGTGAGCAAAACTTGGTCGCGAGACCGTTTTGTAAGCAGAGTTTTTGTGCTGGACCGTGTTGTATGTAGAACTTGGTTGCCAGACCGTTGTAGTATAAACAGGGGGTATAACCAGTATATGAATACGCTGCCAATACATAACCAGTCTATGAACTCACTGCCAATGCGTGACCAGTATATAACACGCTGCCAATGCGTAGGCGTAACCATTTTTTGAACACTGAGGGGTATGCACTCCACCGTTTTACAAGAAGAAGTTGGTTGATAGACGGTTTTGTGAGCAAAACTTGGTCGCGAGACCGTTTTGTATGTAGAACTTGGTCGCCGGACCTTTTTGTAACCAGAGCGTTTGTGCTGGACAGTTTTGTACGTAGAACTTGGTTGCCAGACCGTTGTAGTATAAACTGGGGGTTGCATAACCCCTCCACCGTTTTGCAAGAAAACTTGTTTGCTAGGTCCCGAGACCCTTTTGTAAGCAGAGCTTTTGTATTTTTGCGCTGGACTTTTTTTCTTTATGTAGAATTTGGTTGCCAGAGAAGAGGTGAAGAAAAGAGAGCGGGGCAGAGCAGGGTCGTTTCGTAGCCAGAACAACAAATCAAAACCGTGACTGCTACAAAATGGGAACCTAGACACATTTTGGTCGGAACTTTGGATAAACAAAACCCAACTACAAAATGATTTTGGAAAAAACATGTTATCATGTTGGGGTTTTCAGAGAGTTCCATTCGAGGATGCAATTACTTTTTGTAGTGCTGTATCTTGAGTTTTTTTCGATGTTGCTACAAGTTGTGAATGCCTTTTTCTAGGTTTTTAATTTTTATGAGTTCCTTCTTTTTGTAGTTACAACTGGGTGCATTGTGTTTTATACCTCTTAAAATGCTGTGCACAACCCCTCCCCCGATATTTCAACGGGGATTATCATGATACATATAGAATATGTATAGTCTCTATGATATGATACTTATAGTGTATATATCGACATATTCATGTGATTTTAAAATATGTTATGCGTATCCACGTACAAGTAGATAAATACTGTAAACATAAGGGTCCCAGGATGTCCAAGGTAGAAGTGGGCAACACATCTAACAGTAGGCTGGGGCACAGGATCTATGATTTTTTGATGGTTGGGTCCCTTTTTTCGCCATCCCAATTCTTCTAGGTCGAATCATGTTCAATCGCGCTTTTTGATGGTTCACTCAGCAGGGTTGGGATGACTTGTAGCATCTTCTAGCAAGAACCAGTCTCTACCAGTCTCTACCAGTCTCAGGATGCGGAGGATTTTAGGAGCACTTTGGAGTCCAAAGCTTTTGGGGATCCGGACCCGACATCCCGACATCCCCGAGTCAGCATGGTTCATGGGAACTCAGTCCGCTCGCCCCAAAGCAACCTCCCAACATATGTGACTGTCGGAAGATAGGGTAACCCCCCCCAAAAAAAGGTTTATTGTCACTATCCCTGCTATTTTATGGACATTTGGGGTGGTAATTTCCCGATGTTCAAAGCCATGTCTGACCTAGCCCAGTGTTTTTAGTCTTCTGTCCAAAGTTGACCGTTGTTAGGGTGAGCAACAGATACCCTCTGGTAAACTAACATATATATAGCTATTGAAAATGGCCATAGAAATAGTGGATGTTCCCATAAAAAATGGTGATTTTCCATTGTTATGTTAATTTACCAGAGGGTACCAACTGTCGGTCGATCTGTTTACCAAATCTATCCAAATCTCCAGTTTGATTCGTCAGGCCCTTGCCCCAGTGGTTCCGCCTGAAGACTGGCACCAAGATCCGCCGCGTGGCACCAAAAATGCTGGGATTTCGACGGAATTTTCTTAGGGATTTCTTTCAGACTTTTGGATAAGGTCATTTTTGGTTCCTGATTGCCCATTAATTACCGATGCAATGCAGTGATTTCTTCAGACTTTAGCTATTTAGCTGTTATTTATTGAACCAGTGAGTGAGTGGTACAGCACAGGCCATGATGGCACATGTGTTTTTTCATTTTTTGGGGGGTTCATTGGGAAAACATGTCGGGTTTGCGGCTTAAGTATATGTCTTCCTCAATACTTTAACACTAAAATGACCAGCTACTATGGGAATCTGTGGGATAGTTGTGTCCCATCAGTTGGTTTGCGCAGTCTTGGTGACGTACCCATTCTCCATGGTGAACACCACGTTGAAAGCTCAACAGTTCTTCATTTCCCCGTCAACTCTGCCAGATGCAGCACCTAAAAAAACACCAAACATTTCCCATCCAAGGCTACAACAAATTCCGACGTCACTGGCGCCGTGGCAAGATCGGCTTCTAAACCGATTGATGGATGGTGCATCAATGGCAGAGAACTCTGAGATCACGGATCACGACAAGACTGGGGGCGGATGTTGGAAAAAACATGAGTTGCTGCCAGGGTTTGATCCGTGTCAAAAATCTGTGGTTCTTGGGATCACACTGCTAAGAAATTCTGTATGGTTTCACTACAAGTTCAATGATTGAAGTTCAATAGATTTATGGTTGCCTACAATTTTGGGGAACTTTATCACCCCCATCATATGAATTACTCTGGGAGCCACAGCTCTGCGATGTTGGGCGAGTTGACGACAGTTCAAGTTGGGCTACACAACAATTCCTTGTTTCTAGTCTTTTTCTGACTTCTCCGACCCCTCACAAAGCCAACACACACACACACAATTACTTTTATACCTATGTGCCATGGTCAAAAGATTATATATCCATTATGTTTAGATTCCAATTATGGGATGGATGATAATATATCCGATTAATCCCATGTAACCTGACCCAAACGGACATATGGCAACATGGATCACTCATTCAGCAACTGAGATCCATAGAATTCCCATGTTTGAGGGAAGCAATCTTGACCCATAGCCATATACGGCCATACTCAATCAGCTAGAGGTGAGATCATAGCCCCACAAATATTGGTCAAGCCCGGATAATTCGAGTGAGAACCTGCAATCAAGTCATTTTATAATATTTTATACATACGTACTTTGATGTTTAGCCATGTTTGATGCTACACAAAGCTGGTGCCCCCTGAGTCGTGCTTGTTGGTGTATGTCACCCCCAGAAAAAAAACTAGCTGGATATATCTACCATAAACCCAACAGTTCTTGGGGTTCTGTTTACCAACTTGGCGATTCCAACTGGGGCCGGTGGTTACGATTCGCCCTTGATACCCTCTGGAAACCAAACATGGCAAGCTAAGAAACCCCCGTGGCCTAGTCATGGAGGTTTCTACGAATCGCTGGGAAAGTCATTGATATAGATATGCTTTAGTGGGAACAAGTGACACGAATGGGTGATGTTCCAGCAAACCATGTTTGAGAACACCGGAGGCTAAGCCCAAACCACCAACAACCGGAGGGTTCACAGGACTGGGCGAATGGGCCAGGTAGAGACAGCGAGAATGCTGGAGCTGCGCCATGCAGAGGCGCAGAATTTTTTTGGTCTGCAAAAGCTTCCATTTTTTGTGCCGATGTTTGGGGTTTCTACATATTCTACTGACTGGAAAAATAAGGGGATTATCATCATCCATGATATTTTTGGAACACTGCTCAATTGAGGGGGTTATCTCCTCCAAACATGGTGATCATGTGCTACTAAAACGGGAGCTCCCCTATTGATAAACTGGGGGTTTATAATTTCTGGGATGACCTTGAGAAACCCTTGAGTTGATTGCTTAGATCAGGTACTGCAATCATGAGAAATCGTAAAAATCCATGTATTCTCCTCATGTATTCTACCCTAAATAATCATGGCAGTACCAACCCAATGCGAACTCCAGTTGATTACTTAGGTTACTGATACTCAATCCAGAGATTCTATCACTGCATGCAAAAGGCACTGATTTGCTGTATAGTAAAGATGGGTTGTGGCACCCAAAAACAACCCACGGGTTTGTTTCTCCAAGCGTGACATAAACTAGTATCCATTGGAAGCATAGGGAACACATGGGTTATACCCATGATATACACATCAATGGGGTCTAGAATGGATAAAATAATGATGTCTCCAAATTTTACAGAGTGGTATATACCTCCAAGTTCTTCCAACTTTCATGGATTTTACCAATCACTCAGGTTTCAACCCCACCAAGAAGTAGTGGGTTTCTGTGTCTTGGATGTCAGCCACGAATCATGAAGATGTTGAGCCCCTATCTTGGAGTCAACCGAACAAAAAGACTTGGACCCTAAAAGGGCTATTCTATCTACTCCATGATCGGAATGTAACAAGCATGCTTACTCAGGGTGGTTTTTCTATGTTTTTCTCACCCCCAAACATACCAGTTGGATATATCTGCCATGCGCCCAGCTTAGAGTCCGAAGAGAATCAACTTGGCGAAGGGACTGGGGCACCACAGTGTACGAACTGGATCGAAGTGGAATGGATGACTCGTTGAGGTCGTTCTCAGGCGTTTTTCTGCAAGGGTACAAGCACCCATATAGGGAGTTGCATGATCAGTGGGGGTATCCCAAGGGTTTGGATGATTTTCCATGATTTTCCTTTTGTTTGGACATGGTGCCATTCCAAGAAATGGTGGCAACGCAAATATTTGACCCAGGGACCCATGATTTTATCCCCATATTATGGCAGTTGCGTTTCCACTTTGGCTGGTTTTTCGTTACATGACTGGTAATATGTCTTTTTTGTACTCATGAAGTCCATATTTTGAAATATTTTGTAGGTCGATTCTTTCTTAATTGAACTTAGTGGTTGGTGATCGTTGTTGGTTTGAAACATTTCTCATTTCCATCCCGGGATGATGATCGCCATTGACTTACTCATATCCTTTTCAAGGGAGTGGCTCAACCACCAAGCAGATGAAATTTCCAAAGATTTGTAATGCTGGCGATGCAACAGTAAACCAGCGCAAATTTCACCATAAATGGGTTGTATAAACCATCAAAGTGTGGGTGGTTTATGATTGCTTAACATTAGCTGTACCCTCTGGTAAACTAACATAGCTATGGAAAATCACCGTGCTATTAATGGGAAAATCAGCTATTTCTATGGCCATGTTCAATAGCTATGTTGAATTACCAGAGGGTATTCCCCAGTTTTGTCTACATGAAATTCTCAGCTCTTTCCATGCCAGATACTGAGCCGTTCCGCCCACCGACACTTCCGACGCTCCGCCTCGGCCCCGTTGCGGTGTGAGGCTGGGGGCATGCTAGTTCCATGCTGCCTGGGGGTATAATTTGTCAGATCTTGACGAAAAATTACGAGGAAATGAATGGTTGGTGGTTTCCAATAAATTGTTGATGTGGATTGGCCATTGAAATTTCTAATTGTCGGTTGTTTGGGTTCGGTTTAGCTCAAAACTGGGTCCAGTAGAATGAATCACAAATGGTTGAGTAGGATCCCCAAACGGGTTAGTTGGAACATTTCGGGAAACTCCAAACTTTGGCGATCTTGAGAATCATGTGTTCTTGTTCGAACAAGAAACACACACATCTTGGGGTATTCCAAATTTTGGACAAACCCAAGGAGAGCTGAAGTTGTACCGCTCAGCACAAAACGATTCGCTGCTTGCTCCAACATGACTAATCGATTGGAATCGCCTTTTTGGGGCAGGAACTTTTTTTTTTTTTGTGGTGCCATACGACTCACTGTCGAAAGTGAATACCATTCTAACCACGTATATATATATATTTATATCTCTACCATAAACCATGGAATTCACCAAGTAATACATCAACTTAGCTAACTATGAGGTACCACCTATGGCCAGCAGCTGATGATCCCGGATAAAACCAACCAGTTTGTTTCGTAGGTCATACTATGAGGCATATCATATTAGTATATTAGGCATGTCCATTTACATGTATCCAGCCATCTATTTTGGGGGGTTACTATTGAGAACATATCACATATCTGTAAAAGTGTTTGGGAATATCGGAGATCGGTTTGTGGGCAGCAAATATGGGAAGATATCCAACTAATTGGTTATACATGTTATTAATGGTATTACTGGAATGTATGACAGATTCTTCCCATGTTTGCTGCCAATTAATGGGAATATGCTTCCCATGTAGCCAATGAATTTGAAACGGCAGCACGCACCGTTTGAACTCACACAGGGGCAAGTCGTTCTTGAGCCAAAGGCCCAAGTGCACATCATGTGCAACTGTACTATGTTATCCC